>JAWNLL010000184.1:0-111596 GCA_035042425.1 Drosophila flavopinicola | reverse complement strand
GACACTATCGTCAGGCATTATACAAATCGATACCGATATCGGCAAAGCTTCACAAAATGGCTAGCAGCCCTAGATAACTGTCAGCTAAAATGTAATCTCCGATATTGCATTTCACTTTGGTATCGCATTTTGTTTTATTGATCCCCAACACGCTACATTTAGCACAGTGTGAACAGTCGGTAGTTAAATGACTTTTCACAGCGCAACCCTTCACAAAAGGCAGACAGTGAGCTAACGAGAGCAAAAGGGAAAATAGACATGCGGGCTCAACATTGACTTGATTGTTGACATGACGAAAACTAACCGCAGATATTACAAAAGCGCCCAAGCTCAATGCCTAGGATCAATGTGTAGAGCGCAGTTGCATTAAGTCACCCACAAACACGCACGTATCTAATTTCGAGGCATGCAGGCTATGATCGAAGCACAGGACTCGGTGTCCAATAAACTATCGTAGGCAAACAATGTCAGAGCGTTTTTATAGCACAAGTGAAAACTATTTCGAGTATATCATCCATGACTATGCACAGGACTGTAGGCAACAATGGGTCAAAAGCGAAAAGTAAAATCGCATTGAATATAATTCACTGGAATATCCTGTGACCATTGTCTGGAGCTCTGACAGCTCCTGCGCTTCTCAATCGCATGAAAAGTGATTAGTATTTATATTTTTTTCCTTTCAATCTTTTTTCATTATATAAAATTTTTTTGAGTCTAGAAATTGTTCATTGATGCTTGACTCGTTTTCAAGACTCCCCCGTTCCCATGATGGGCTCCCATATATAGGGTTTATTTTGGAACACGAGACAAGCTCTACGCACCTATCGAAAGGTCAACCCTAAGGTCAACATATAGTTAGCAACAAGGGATTACAGTTCAAGTCAAGCAAATTGCGACAGCTCTTCACTCTCGGCGTCTGCGCGGCTCTTCGTGTCTGGTCATTAGCATTCCGAAAAAGTCCTGTGAAGATCCGACATTTGTCACGACGTTGAGCGCGTCCAATGTGAAGGTGTCGCATAATTAAATTTCTCGATACCTCGCTGATTTCTTCCTGTTGGCGAGGCCGAAAGAGATCACCTTCGGGGCTTTCTACCCTTGCACCAGCCGTGGAAATTTGCCAATTACACAAGTGAATTTTTGCGATATTGGCAAGTGGACCGGAACCAGAAAAATACTGAATCGGAAACTAACACGGGCGCACACATGCGTTTTGCTTTCAAAAGGCGCGACAATGTCACGGGCTATTGCCATAACTAAGTTCGACGAGAAATCAGCGAGGGATCTGCCTTATAATAAATGCTTAAAAAGCATAATAAAGCCCCCTGAATCCTTGCACATTATGAGCCAGAACCAAACTAATTCTCCATGTTCATGTAGTTCTGAACGAAAAATATTTTGTTTGGAATTAGACAGCATTGGCGATACATGGAATATATGGATATGTAAAGCGGATTATATATCCACTGACAATAATGAGATCAATATACAAATATTGAGATCATTAATAAATTAATAATTATTTCTGTTCACAGTTGCCAATTTGTAGAGATTATGCGGAAGAAGTGGTTTTTGTTTGGTTTGGTTCAATAAAGAAAGCATTTATTTTCAGGGTTTCAGTTCTAGTAACCGTTACTTTTCTATCGATTACTCAAGTGTAATAACAAATTGCCATAACTAAATAACTAGTTTTTAATAGTTTTAAATCTTTAAGATGTTAAACTAAAATATACATGAATATATATATATATATATATATATATATATATATATATATATGTTTGGAATATACGTATTCCCCCGTCATTATTTATTTCATTTCACTATACTCCTTTTTAGGAGACTAGTATATTAATTTCCTGTATCATAAATGCAAGCGTCGAAGACTGCCAAAGTTACACCTTATTTGGTTGAAATGGCCAGCACAAATGTATCTAGATACGTCAGTCTGTGTGTCTGAATCTTGATACCGAATTTTATTAGTCAACGGTACTGGCCAGAACGGAGCAGTATATCTTTTAGCTGTCATTCAACTGGAATCTATTATGACCGTATTTTCAATATTTATTGAGTCATCGCTTTCAATTACCTTTGACAATGGAAGTTAAGTCTTAGACAACTTCTGCGTATATTACTTAATCTTATTGAAATTTGTATACCCTGAACCAACCTGAAAAAGGGTATAATGAAGTTGTGCAATAGTATGTAACAGGCCTACGGAAGCATTTCCGACCATTTAAAATATTTATATTATTGATCAGTATCAACAAGTCGATTTAGCCATGTCCGTCTGTCTGTCGATAAATTTCGATTTCAGACCCGCGTTTTTGGACCATAACTTATAAGAGCTAGAGGTCCCAAATTTGGTACTTATAATCTCGAATAGCGTACCACACCCCGATTTACGCATTTTTAAGGGTCTGACCTTGCAATTTGGTTTCGTCACACATTTTATTATAAAAGTTTAATGGCAGTATGAATAAATGGCGATTTTTTTTAAGTTTTGGGGACATTATCAACACAATTAAAGAAACAGGATCTGAGCGGGAAATATGATACACAAAGTCTTGAGCTCTCAAAGCCTCTGTCTTAGATAGACAGACGGACATGACTAAATCGACTATACTGTTTATGCTTATCAAACATATGTACACTTAATGTCGGTTGTGGCTGTTACACACATACATTTGCACAACTTAAAAATACCGATTTTACCCATTATTAATGGGTACAGGATATAAAGAGAGAACAGTGATAGCAAAACAGAGCAGAGACATAATCCACGGCGGTTCACAGTCCTAGTGAAAAATTGGGATATGTATCTGTATCTGAGAGGGGTGGGGGTAACGCCCCATGCGGGCATCAAAGCAAAGTTACCGGCCATAACACACATCTGCAGACGCAGAAAATCACAACCTCAAAACTGCGGCGAGTTCGATCGATGGATGTGTATTCAGCGACCACAAAGACTAAAATAAATAAAAAATAAAAACAACAATAACACAGAAACCGATGTATTTGCGCATCGCTTTGTTTCTGTAACTGCCTCCTACGACGCGATAATCGATTTATCAAACAAGTAAGAGTGCTCTAGTCGGGAGTACCCGATTAGGAGATACCCTGAACCCAGTACTTACATTCGTACTGATCTATCAGTGTGTATACATACATGTAATGGAAAGTAAAATCTTAAGTAACTTCTGTGTTTATTGTCCGATCTTTCTGAAATTTTTAGGACACAACATTGGCTATAAAATGTGTGACCAAACCAAATTGCAAGGTCATATTTTCAAAAATAAGTTTTTTCAACTTTTGGGGGATTGGGGGGTGGTATCCAAAATTGAAATATTTGTAATATGTGTATGATATTCGAGACTATACATGCCCAATTTGGAGCATCTAGCTCTTATAACTTTCAATGTATGGCCAAAAAACACTGGTCTGAAGTCGAAATTTATCGATAACTTTTGAACGGGACGAGTTATCGATAAAATGAAATAAACTTGAACTGTCCCGGGACTACGAGAACTTATATACCAAATATGAAGTCTCTAGATCGTATAGTCTCTGATATCTGCGTGTTCATACAGACGGACAGAGAGACGGACATGGCTAAATCGACTCGGCTGTTGATTCTGATCAAGAACATATAAACTTTATATGGTCGGAGATGCTTCCTCATACCTGTTACATACTTTTGCACAAAACCATAATACCCATTTTACCCATTTTTAATGGGTTCAGGGTATAAACAAAAAAATTTGGTTTGCCAAAAAAAAACAAGTGAGAACGTTGCAGTCGGGCGGAGCCGACTGCGTAATACTCTGATACCATTTTAAGAACAGCTGAAAGCAAGTGAACAGAGCATTTTTGCTGGTGTATGGGCGACCCGAAATCGGCCTTAAACGTTTTTGGGGACTGGAGGGGGGTGGTCGATCTTAAGAGGGGGTGACCAGAAGTCTATTTTCCAAATTTTGTGATTTTAGCTCTAAAACTGTGGAACATATACATTTTCGCGATTTTTAGGGGCGGGAGGGGCGTGGCCCCCAAATTTTTTCCGATCTTTAGAGGGGGTGACAAGAAGTCTCTCTTCCAATTTTGGTGACTCTAGCTTCCAAATTGCGGGAAATATACACGTGTTATCGAATTGTGCATTCATGTATATCGATTTTCCCGATTACGGAGGCGGGAGTGGGCGTGGTCAAATTTTTTTTTCAGTGATCTGTAGAGGACGTAACCAGTAATATGTATATTCCAAATATGGTGACCTTTGCTCTAAAACTGCGGGTGATATAACCTTTTCAAATTAATTTTGGAGGGGGGGCTGGTGGGCGTAATAATGGGCGTGGCCGATAAACCTAGCATCCAATTTTTTCGGAAGGTCACCAGCAATATGCCTACCAAATTTGATTACTCTAACTTTAAAATTGTGGGAGATATTCACGTTTAATCGATTTGTGATTTGAGGTGTATCGACATGTTATCGATTTGCCAGCCTCCCAGTGGGCGTGGCATAAATTTGAAAAAAACTTGATCTGAAGCAGATAGCTATAATCATAACACAAAATACTTCAAGAGTCTTTCTAATATCGTTTCGGAAATACGTGCGTTCATCCAGACAGACAGACAGACAGACGGACGGCCTGACGGACATCCGACAAAACCAATATACTATGAGTACCTTCGGTATCAGAGTATAACAAGTGGGAAAGGATTATCTTCGGCGTGCCGAAGATTTTATTCACTTTTCGAACAGCACCACTGAAATTTTAAAAGTAGTAAAAAATCGTTTTATCGCTTGGCATTTATTTATTTGCTCTAAATTTTTCCTTTTAATTATTGAATTCACGCTATTTGATATATATTCGAAAAAAATAATTAGAAAAAAAATAAAAAGCAATATGTCGCGGCTGGGATTTGAATCGAGCTCTCTCAGTTTGTCGGTGCAGCACTCTAATATCTACGCCACTAAGCAGTTTTGAAATGAGCTGGCAAACTCAATTATCTGATCGTTCTTTTTTCGCGTTGTACAGTTTTTGTTCTAAGATATTGGTAGCAAATGAATTTGATTACAGTTGTTTTATATTTGAAAGGAAGAATAATAAACAAGTAAGAGTGCTCTAGTCGGGAGTGCCCGACTAGGAGATACCCTGAACCCAGTCCTTACAATCATTCGTACTACTCTAAACACACACATGCTGCAGTACAAGCAGTACAAGCAGTGCAAGCGGTTTAAGCAGTTAGCTTGCTATTTCGCTGAGCCCCACACAATGGAAAGTTAAATCTTAAATAACTTCTGTGTTTATTGTTCGATCTTATTGAAATTTTTGGGGCAAGCAATTGTCGATAATATGTGTTACCAAACCAAATTGCAAGGTCGTACCTTCAAAAATTAGTTTTTTTATTTTATACATGCCAAATTTGGGGTCTCTAGCTCTTATAACTTTGAAGTTATGTCCCAAAAACGCTAGTCTAAAATCAAAATTTATCGATAACTTTTGAATGCGACGAGTTATCGATCAAATGAAATAAACTTGATCTGTCCCGGGATTAGGAGAACTTATGTTCCAAATATGAAGTCTCTAGCTCTTGTAGTCTCTGATATCTGTGTGTTCATACAGACGGACAGACGGACAGACGGACGGACGGACAGACGGACAGACAGACGGACATGGCTAGATCGACTCGGCTGTTGATACTGATCAATTATATATATACTTTATATGGTCGGAGATGCTTCCTTATGCCTGTTACATACATTTGCACAAAACCATAATACCCTTTTTACCCATTTTTAATGGGTTCAGGGTATAAAAATGAAAATAATTATTGGTCGCCGCTGGGAATCGAACCTGTACCTTTGGTTTGACAGGGCGCCACTTTATCCCTTACGCCACAAGCAGTTTTGATGATCGATGACAAAATCGCTTGAAGAGCAGACTGTCAAAAGCTTACTTGTTTTGCTTTTTACTGCTTACACCAAGCAGTTTTAAAAATCGCTGACAAACTCGATTATACTGTTTGTTTGTTTTAGGCGTGGCATTGTTTTTATACCCTGAACCCATTAAAAATGGGTAAAAAGGGTATTATGGTTTTGTGCAAAAGTATGTAACAGGCATAAGAAGCATCTCCGACCATATAAAGTGTATATATTCTTGATCAGTATCAACAGTCGAGTCGATTTAGCCATGTCCGTCTGTCTGTCTGTCCGTCCGTCCGTCCGTCCATCCGTCTGTCTGTATGAACACGCGGATATCAGAGACTACAAGAGCTAGAGACTTCATATTTGGAATATAAGTTCTCGTAGTCCCGGGACAGATCAAACTTATTAACATTTATCGATAGCTCGTCCCGTTCAAAAGTTATCGATAAATTTCGATTTCAGACCAGCGTTTTTGGGCTATAACTTACAAGTTATAAGAGCTAGAGACCTAATTTGGCATGTATAATCTCGAATAGCATACACATGTAACAAATTTTTCACTTTTTGGATACCCCCCCCAATCCCCCCAAAAATTCAAAAAACATTTATGACCTTGCAAAACAAGGTATGACCTTGCAATTTGGTTTGGTCACACATTTTATAGCCAATGCTATGTCCTACAAATTTTACAAAGATCGGAAAATAAACACAGAAGTTATTTAAGATTTTACTTTCTATTGTGTGGGGCTCAGTGAAAAAGCAAGATAACTGCTTAAACCGTTTTCACAGCTTGCAGTAATGTGTGGTGTGTTTGTATGTATGCACACTATTAGGCAAGTATGAATGGATGTCAGAACTGGGTTCAGGGTATCTCCTAGTCGGGCAGTCCCGACTAGAGCACTCTTACTTGTTGTTCTAAGGCATTGGTAGCAAATGAATTTGATTACAGTTATTTTATATTTGAAAAGCAGAATAAGAAAAAAATGAAAATAATTATTGGTCGCCGCTAGGAGTCGAACCTGTACCTTTCGTTTGACAGGGCGCCACTTTATCCCTTACGCCACAAGCAGTTTTGATGATCGATGACAAAATCGCTTGCAGAGCAGACTATCAAAAGCTTACTTGTTTTGTTTCTTTTCCCACGTGTTATACCCTGAATCTATTAAAAATGGGTAAAAAGGGTATTATGGTTTTGTGCAAAAGTATGTAACAGGCATAAGGAAGCACCACCGACCATATAAAGTCTATATATTCTTGATCAGTATCAATAGCCGAGTCGATTTAGCCATGTCCGTCTGTCTGTCCGTCTGTCCGTACGTGTGTATGAACACGCGGATATCAGAGACTACAATAGCTAGAGACTTCATATTTGGAATATAAGTTTTCCTTATCCCG
The DNA here is from genome assembly GCA_035042425.1 of Drosophila flavopinicola. Lineage (NCBI taxonomy): Eukaryota > Metazoa > Arthropoda > Insecta > Diptera > Drosophilidae > Drosophila > Drosophila flavopinicola. The sequence continues at coordinate 104,281 of JAWNLL010000184.1, read as the reverse complement.
GGACAGCTCAAGTTTATTTCATTTGATCGATAGCTCGTCGCATTCAAAAGATATCGATAAATTTAGATTTTAGACTAGCATTTTCGGGACATAACTTCAAAGATACAAGAGCTAAAGACCCCAAATTTGGCATGCATAATCTCGAATAGCATACACATGTAACAAATATTTCGCGTTTTTGAATACCACCAAATTTCTCCAAAAGTTGAAAAACGCATTTTTGAAGATACGACCCTGCAATTTGTTTTGGTCACACATATTATTGACAATTGTATGTCCCAAGATTTCAGTAAGATCGGACAGAAAACACAGAAGTTACTTGAGATTTAACTTACCATTGTATGGGGCTCAGCGAAAAGCAAGCTAACTGCTTAAACCGCTTGCACTGCTTGTACTGCAGCATGTGTGTGTTTAGATTAGTGTAAATGATTCTACGGACTGGGATCAGGGTAGTTCGTAGTCGGGAACTATCGACTAGAGCACTCTTACTTGTTATACCCTGAACCCATTAAAAATGGGTAAAAAGGGTATAATGGTTTTGTGCAAATGTATGTAACAGGCATAAGGAAGCATCTCCGACCATATAAAGTATATATATTATTGATCAGTATCAACAGCCGAGTCGATCTAGCCATGTCCGTCTGTCTGTCCGTCTGTCCGTCTGTATGAACACACAGATATCAGAGACTACAAGAGCTAGAGACTTCATATTTGGAACATAAGTTCTCCTAATCCCGGGACAGATCAAGTTTATTAAAATTTATCGATAGCTGGTCCCGTTCAAAAGTTATCGATAAATTTAGATTTCAGACCAGCGTTTTTTTGATATAACTTACAAGTTATAAGAGCTAGAGGCCCCTAATTTGACATGTATAATCTCGAATAGCATACACATGTAACAAATATTTCACTTTTTGGATACCACCCCCAAACCCCCCAAAAGTTAAAAAAACCCATTTTTGAAGGTACGACCTTGCAATTTGGTTTGGTAACACATATTATCGACAATTGTTTGCCCCAATTTCAATTTCAATATGATCGGACAATAAACACAGAAGTTATTTAAGATTTAACTTTCCATTGTGTGGGGCTCAGCGAAAGAGCAAGCTAACTGCTTAAACCGCTGGCACTGCTTGTACTGCTTGTACTGCAGCATGTGTGAGTTTAGAGTAGTACGAATGATTGTAAGGACTGGGTTCAGGGTATCTCGTAGTCGGGCACTCCCGACTAGAGCACTCTTACTTGTTTTATTTATTATTTGCTTATGATTTTATATAATAATGCCAAATCACCTATTTAAAGTCCCTGGTTATAAATTCCAACAGGTAGAGTATGTAATACACCTTAGGCGGAAACTACGCGCAATTTGACACTCGACTGTGAATCATCGACTAAGCCAGGCCCCAAAAATAAAAAAATTGCAAACAAGCTTTGAGGCCAATTAAATAGGCAGCGAAAGGCGTATTGAAGGCGGCGAAGGGTCGGCTGGTCTAAGTTTGCTTTCTATAATCTGAACCCATTAAAAATTGGTATAAAGGGTATAATGGTTGTGAGCAAAAGTGTGTAAGAGGCACAAGGAAGCATCTCAGACATTATAAAGTATATATTATTGATCAGTATCAACAGCCTAGTCGATCTAGCTATGTCCGTCGGTCTGTCTGTCCGTCTGTCCGCCCGTCCGTCCGTCCGTCTGTATGCATACGCAGATATCAGAGACTATAAGAGCTAGAGACTTCATAGTTGGAATACAAGTTCTCGTAGTCCCGGGACAGTTTGTTTCATTTTATCGATAGCTCGACCCGTTCAGAAGTTATCGATAAATTTCAGCCAGCGTTTTTGGGCTATAACTTAAAAGTTGTAAGAGCTAAAGGCCCCAAATTATATAATCTCGAGCAGCATACACATGTAACAAATATTTCAGTTTACAATCCCCCCAAAAGTAAAATAATCGAATTTTTGAAGGTATGACCTTGAAATTTGGTTTGGGCACACATTTTATTGCCAATTGTATGCCCAAAATAATAAGATCGAACTATTGTTCACAGAAGCTGTTTAAGACTTGGCTTTCAATTGTGTGGTAAGCCGTTTCACTGCTTGCAGTATGTGTGTATCTATATGTATTCACACTGATAGCTTAGTATGCATGAATGTAAAAACTAGGTTCAGGGTATCTTCTAGTCGGGCACTCTCGACTAGAGCACTCTTACATGTCTTAGTTTGTTTTGTTCCGATCAACATTTTCCTGAACCGATTTGATTCAAAACAAATTCATTATGCGGAACTACTGCTGTCAGCAGGAGGACGTTGCATTGTGGAGGTGTTTCAAAGTGGGGGGTGAAAATCAATCATGGTAGGGTTGAAAAACTATGGATCAGCGGGAGCCGCAGCCGCGAGGTAGCCGAGCGCTGCCGAAGAGGAAGCCACTCGCTTGCGCCTTCGGCAACTGTTGCTGCTGCTGTCGCTACTGCGGTAACTCTTGCAACTGCTGTGGCGACTGCAAAAATAAGTCGATATAAAACATGAACGCAAAATTATGGCCAACAGTCGTAATCGCGCCAGCCGCTCGAGCTGAGACAGAAAGCAATTAATTAAAACAACAGATCCTTAAAAACCCAAGACAACTTTAAACAACAAAAATAAATATACAAACTGAAAAAAGGACGAGCCTTTTTAACTTTTTTTTTTACTTTTGTTGAATTTAGTGCTTGAAGTGTTACAATAGAAATTAAGAGACTCAATTTATACGCCATGTACACCAACGGAGGGCTGTTGCTCCTGTGTTTGCTCCTGTCAGGATCCACACAAGCCGCTTACAAGCTGCAGGAGCGCTACAGTTGGAACCAACTGGACTTTGCCTTCCCCAACGAAAGGCTCAAGGAGCAGGCCATCGCCAGCGGTGACTACATTCCACAGAACGGGCTGCCCGTCGGCATCGAACACTTTGGCAATCGGCTCTTTGTCACCGTTCCTCGATGGCGGGATGGTGAGTTAATTGGCCTGCATTTAACCCAGAAATTGGGATGCCCACTTTTGGATATCATTAGCTGTCGGAGCCAAATGGAATAGCTAATCTGGCTTTGTTTCGCACTTTTTGATCACCTCTTCTGATTTAGTTAAGATCTTCGCGAAATCTCTTTCGGAAATCGATTTACAGTTTGTAATTGACTGGCTGATGAATGGAGTGAGTGACTGTCGTGTGCAATCAGAGCAAATTGTTGAGTTAATTGACACCTGCGTATATTGCGCAACCCATTTTGATATGGCAATGTTGTTAAGTCTTTAGAGATATTGATGCATTGCAGATACGGAGATTTAAACAGCAAGAACTACATTCCAGCCCGTTTTTTTTTAAAGCTGACACTTTGAAGACTATTATATATGATAGCATATTATTTTTCAGAGCAATATTCTACTATAATAGAATTTTTAAGTATTCAAATTATGCTTGGCAACTCAAAGTTTTAAAATTGATCTAGCTGAAATAAGGAGTGGGTTTTGCCAACGAAAAGCAAACCACAAAAAACTTTAAATTTATTAACAAACTTTTCTTTTTATACTCTTTACGAAGAAATTAGGATATTAAGTTTGTGCTGAAGTTTGTAACGCATAGAAGAAAGCGTCGGAGACCCCCAACAGTTACTGCCAGTATGCTTAGAATGACAATACAAATTGATCTAGCCATGTCCGTCTGTCTGTCTGTCTGTATGTATGCAAACTAGTCCCTCAGTTTTTGAGCTATCGCGATAAAACTTTGCACGACACTTATTATTCCAGGGGACATCACATTGGTCGGAGCCGGCCGGATCGGACCACTATATCTTATAGCTGCCATACAACTCGAAGTCGATTTTGGCCATATATCCCATGTTTTTAAAGCTATCGCGATACAACTTGCACAGATACTTATTATTCAAAGAGACATCACATTGGTTGGAGCCGGCCGAATTGGATCACTATATCTTATAGCTGCTATACAACTGGCAATGCCTATAGGTTCGAAAAGAGTATAAAATCTTCGGCACGCCGAAGATAATCCTTCCCCACTTGTGTTATTTTATCTTAGTCTAAGTTTTAACATAAGACAATAAGTATACGGTTTTTTTTTGCCACAAATCAAAAAACCTCAACCATTTTTAGACAGTCTGAATTTAACACAAGTAAGAGTGCTCTACTCGGAAATACCCGACTAGGAGTTGTCCTGAGCCCAGTCCTAACATTCATTCATATTTACAATGGTCATCCAACCAAACACACACATACTGCAAGTATAATCCTTCCCCACTTGTGTTATTTTATCTTAGTCTAAGTTTTAACATAAGACAATAAGTATACGGGTATTTTTTGCCACAAATCAAAAAACCTTAACCATTTTTAACAGTCTGAATTTAACACAAGTAAGAGTGCTCTACTCGGAAATACCCGACTAGGAGTTGTCCTGAACCCAGTCCTAACATTCATTCATATTTACAATGGTCATCCAAACAAACACACACATACTGCAAGTAGCTTAAACAGGCTATTTTCTTTGCAAGGCCACACTATGGAAAGGTATAACTGCTGTGTTTAGTGTCTGATCTTTCTAAAAATTTTAGGACATAACATTGGCTATAAAATGGGCGATCAAACTAAATTGAAAAATTAAACCTTGAAAAATTATTTTGTTTCACTTTTGGGAGGATGGAAGTACGGTATCCAAAAAGTGAAATATTTTGTACATGTGTATGCTATTCCAGACAATACATATCAAACTTGGAGCCTTAAGGTTTTATAACTTTAAAGTTTTGGTCAAAAAACACTAGTTTGAAAACGAAATCTATCGATATCTTTTGAACGGGACGAGTTATCGATAAAACGAAATAAACTTGATCTGTCCCGGGACTACGAGAACTTAAATTCCAAATATGACGTCTTTAGCTCTTCTAGTCTCTGATATTTGCGTGTTCATACAGACGGAAGGAAATACGGACAGACGGACAGACAGACAGACGGACATGGCTTGATCGGCTTGGCTGTTGATACTAATCAATAATATATATACTTTATATGGTCGGAGATGCTTCCTTATGCCTGTTACATACTTTTGCACAGAACCATTATACCCCTTTACCCAATTTTAATGGGTTCAGGGTATAGTAACGAAAAAAAGCCAGCAACAAAATATAAGCTCTAAATAAATAAATCATGTGCAATAATCAACAATTAGCGGCGAGTCTTTTAAAAGTGAGAGTTGCATTTGACTGCACCGAGTGTGAATTGTGTATATTGTAGTTTTTTGTTTTTAAAGTTTGTTAATGTTCTGCACGATTTGACAATTGGATTACAAAATGGTCAAGGAACTAGTTTATAAACGAACTTGAAATCTAATCAACTTAATTAAAATCAAGTAAGAGTGCTCAAGTCGAGAGAGAGAGAGAGAGTGTCCGACTAGGTGGTACCATGCATCCAGTCCTACATTCATTTAAACTAGCCTATCAATTTCATACATACAAATACACACATGATGCAAGTAGTCCAAACAGGTCAAGCAGTTAGCTTTCTTCTTCATAAAATTTGGAATAAAATGTGTGACCAAACCAATTTGCGAAATCATACCTTCAAAAATTTGATTTTCTGCACTTGGAGGGCGGTATAAGAAATTTGAAATGTTTATACTCTTTTTGAAGATAATCGCGATGCAAGCTTGCACAGACACTTATTATTCAAAGAAACAGCACATTTGTCGGTGCCGGCCGGATCGGACCACTATATCTTATAGCTGCCATACTACTCTGAGTCGGTTTTGGTCATAAATCCCATGTTTTCAAAGCTATTGCTTTCAATTTCCTTGTACATTTGAAGATCCTTATAACTCATCAATGGGTAAAGTTGCAAAACGATTGAGTCATAAATAGCGAAGATATGCGTCATTAAATATTTTGCAAAAACAGGTGCATATGAGCAAACAAAGTCAAGCGCAAGTAAGCTTTTGACAGTCTGATCTTTGAGGGATTTTGTCATCGATCATTGAAACGGCTTATGGCGTAGGGGCTTAAGTGACTCCCTAGCAAACGAAAGGTCCCAAGTTAATTTTTTATACCCTGAACCCATTAAAAATGGGTAAAAAGGGTATTATGGTTTTGTGCAAAAGTATGTAACAGGCATAAGGAAGCACCTCCGACCATATAAAATATATATATTCTTGATCAGTAGCAACAGCCGAGTCGATTTAGCCATGTCCGTCTGTCTGTCTGTCCGTCCGTCCGTCCGTCTGTCTGTATGAACACGCGGATATCAGAGACTATAAGAGCTAGAGACTTCATATTTGGAATATAATTTCTCCTAATCCCGGGACAGCTCCAGTTTATTTCATTTCAAAAGTTATCGATAAATTTTGATCTAAGACTAGCGTTTTTGGGACATAACTTCAAAGATATAAGAGCTTCACCCCAAATTTGGCATGTATAATCTCGAATAGCATACTCACGTAGCAAATATTTCACTTTTTGGATACCACCCCCCACTCCCCCCAAAAGCTAAAAAAAACGCATCTTTGTAGGTATGACCTTGCAATTTGGTTTGGTCACACATATTATAGCCAATGTTATGTCCTAAAAATTTCAAACAGAGCGGAAGCAAGCTAACTGCTTAAACCGCTTGCACTGCTTGTACTGCAGCATTTCTTAGCTTGTATGTATATACACTGATAGATTAGTATGAATGAATGTAAGGACTGGGTTCAGGGTATCTCCTAGTCGGGCACTCCCGACTAGATCACTCTTACTTGTTTCGGCTTGATACTGATCAAAAATATATACACTTTATATGGTCTGAGATGCTTCCTTATGACTTACATACTTTTGCACAACTTCATTATACCCTTTTTACCAATTTTTAATGGGTTCAGGGTATAAGAATAATGTCGCGACTGGGACTCAAGCCCGTGTCATCATGTTCGTCGGCGCATCAGCTTACCACTTAAAACACCAATCTGTTTTGATGATCAATGACAAACTCGCTTAAAGAGCAGTCTGTTAAAAACTTACTTGCACTTGGCTTTGTTTGCTCATATACAAGGAAATTGACGGCGATAGCTTTGAAGCATGGGATATATGGCCATAACCGACATCCAGTTGTATGACAGCTATAAGATATAGTGGTCCGGTCTGGCTTGCTCCGACAAATGTGCTGTCCCTTTGAATAATAGGTCTCTGTACAAAGTTTCATCGCGATAGTTAAAAAACTGAGGGACTAGTTTGCATACATACAAACAGACGGTCATGGCAAGATCGATTTGTTTTGTCATTCTTAGCATACTTGAGGTAACTTTTGGGGGTCTCCAACGCTTCTTTCTATGCATTACCCACTTCAGCATAAAGTGAATATACTATTTTCTTTTAACAGTAACTAATATATGCCTGTTATATGCTTTTTACTCATTCTTAATGGATTCAGGGTATAAAAAGAAACGTGATCGAAGCCCTAATACCGAAGCAGCTTTATAGCTTTTTTATTAGACTATACAGCCTTGGGCTACACAATTCATTTGTCTTAAGAATGACAATTGAATGGTACTGGCAGTAGAGCATGGAGAAGGTCATCCATATCAAAAGCCAATAGCACACGCTTCAATGGATTTTGTGCCGCAAAAGGCGAAAGAGCAAAAGTCAAGCAGTAAAATGCGGATCAAAGCAAATCAATTAGCTAATCTTAAGTAAATCTCATAAATGACAACATTACTAAAAACAAGTAAGAGTGCTCTAGTCGGGAGTGCCCGACTAGGAGGTACCCTGAACCCAGTCCTTTAATTGGCTCATACTTACCTATCAGTGTAAACACACACATTCTGCAAGCAGTACAAGCAGTGCCAGCAGTGTATGCAATTAGCTTGATTCTGCAATTGGCCCCACACTACAGAAAAATGCCTCTTAAACAACTTCTGTGTTTATTGTCCGATCTTATTGAAATTTGTTGGGCATACAATTGGCAAAAAAGTGTGTGCCCAAACCAAATTGCAAGGTCGTACCTTCAAAAATGCGTCTTTTGAACTTTTGGGGGATTTGGGGGTTGTATCCAAAAAGTGAAATATTTGTTTCATGTGTATGCTCTTCGAGATTATACAAGCCAAATTTGGGGAACTACCCCTTATAACTTTGAAGTTATGGCCAAAAAACACTGGTCTGAAATCGAAAATTATCGATAACTTTTGAACGGGACGAGTTATCTATCGATAAAATTAAATAAACTTGATCTGTCCCGGCACTACGAGAACTTATATTCCAAATATGAAGTCTCTAGCTCTTATAGTCTCTGATATCCGCGTGTTCATACAGACAGACAGACGGACACGGCTAAATCGACTCGGTTGTTTATACTGATCAAGAATATATGCACTCTATATGGTCGGAGATGCTTCCTTATGACTGTTACATACTTTTGCACAGCTTCATTTTACCCTATTATGAGAAGAAATCAATCATCTGTGCTCCCTTTGAAAAATGTTGGAAAATAAAGTATAAGGTAAGGTATAATACGTTTGTTATCTGACAGTTTGACTATTTGCCAAATAATTGCCTGAATTGAAAAAATAAATTAGAGAAATACCATTTTGTTGTTGTTATATTTAGATATTTGTATGTGCTTTTCCTTTGTTTAAGATGGGTTATAGCTGATTGATGCGTATATTTGTAAAAAAAATTTAAATTGGTACGAAAATGGAATAAATTTCAAAAAAGAAAAGAAAATTTTATCTTTTAAAGTTGAGAATGATTGCACGATATTATTCATGAATATATCTTTAATTATTATGCCTTTCGCAGATAGCTGCTGATATCGCTTGTAACGGTATCACACTTCGTGTCCTCATTTTAATGGTGGAAATCGGAACAAATTTTGGGAAACGATACTTTGGATACAAAATTATGCTATTGAAATTTATTTGGATAAATAAATGCTAATAAAGTTTTTAAATTTAAAAAGCATATTTGGGAACGTAAGCATATTTAATTCACCAAACTCTCACATGATTTAAGAATGCAGCTCAGCCCAAATCCGAGCCAAGAGCAACATTGTCTGTCATGTCATAAGTAATTGTAATGAGCTTGAGCCATTGAATACAAATTGACTCGAGTGATTCTCAAATGGCTCAATGTGCCTCCTCTGGCGTTATGTGGGCTCATGAATGATATCGCATTGGATTTGACAAACTGGCTAGACACACTAAACACACACAAACACACACATAAAGCGAAGCTTGCCAACTGGCTGCCAATATAACAATAACTAATGGGGAATTCACTGGAGGTTTGGCTCTAACAATTTGCAAACGCGCTTAGCGACTGCTTTTGATGATTTGAAGTGCGCTCTTGCGCTACTATTTAAAAAGCATAGGAGCAGGTCCATGTCCAGACAGAAAGACAAAAGCACCGAGAGACGGACAACTAAGCATATCTACCGACAAGCAGCTGACATATGCGTAAGCGCACCTACCACAAAATAAAGTTGTATATCTAACAAACTAGCGACAAAGCAGCGGGCTATCGATTTGTCATTACGAAATGCATGCAATTTAAATATGCAACCGAAGTGACGTGCAGTCAGTCCAATTAAAGCTAATTCAATTTTGGAATGCCGATTCATTGCAATATTTCAAGTTTATGATAAGAACATGTCAATCATCCATATATATATTGCTTAAGTTAGGATGGCAATTATAATTAGAACACTTGTGAATAATATCAAAGTCTTCTTTTAAACTCATGCTAAAACAAGTAAGAACGTTGCAGTCGAACGTAGCCGACTGCGAAATACTCTGATACCATTGTAAGAACAGCTGAAAGCAAGTGGTGTATGGGCGACGGCGCTAGTGATCGTGGGCTGACCGTTTAGTAAGCTGAGCATTAATCTACCCTTCCAGTTGGCTGATTATAGCTCGAAAACAGTGGCAGATATGGATTTTCGCGACTTTTGGTTGCGGGTAGGACCAAAATTGACCAGAAGGCTGGTGGGCGTACAAGTGGGCGTGGCCAAAAAAACTAGGATTAAATTTTTTGGGGAGGTCACCAGCAACATCTCTACCAAATTTCATGAAAATAGCTTCAAAATTATGGGAAATATTCACGTCTTATCGATTTGTGGTTTGAGGTGTATCGACATGTTATCGATTTGCCAACCTCCCAGTGGGTGTGGCATAAATTTTGTCTGAAGCAGATAGCTACGATCATAACATGATCAGATACATGAGTACCTTCGGTATCAGAGTAAAAAACTCTTTTTTGTTTCGTGGCAAGAGCAACAATAATTGCTGCTATAAATATACTAGCCTAGCTAAAACCTTTTCCACAACCCGGAAACGGGCTTCAAACAAAAATAAGCTCTCTCTGTCCCTCTCTCTTTCTAAAACTAGTACTTAATTATATGCACTTAAAGTATTCGCTCGGAAATTATTAAACTTTCATACGGTAAAATTGTTTAGCAATCAAAGTGCAATTTTTTATCTATTTATAAACTATAGAAATTTAAAGAAAAACAAGTGGAGAAGGATTATCTTCGGCGTGCCGAAGATTAAATACTCTTTTCGAACCTTTAAGCAATTTTCACTATTTTTCCGTGACTGCTTATTTAATTCGCAGATATTAATGTCGCATACATATACCCCTACATATAAAATAAAATATATAAAGGTATTCATGTAAACAGGGACGTTTCACTATCCGCAGCTCGTGGACGCGTCCCTTAGCATTCATAAGTGCTACCGAATTGAACAATATACAAGTTTCAGTTTTTCCAAAAAGTCAAAACTACATTACATATGTATACTACAATATACATACCAAATTTTGTGCCTGTTGCTCTTATACCTTTCAAGGCTGCTGTCGGAAATTGAATTGTCATAAAACTTAATCTGAACATACGAGAGCTTATATTCAGAATTTGAGATCCATATTTTTTTTCGCGTGGCATTGGTTTTGCCAATGAATTTAAATTTTTCTTTTGAATTATTCTATTAAAGCTACTTTATGTATGAAAAAAAAATTAGAAACAATTTAGGAAATTGAAAATAAATGAATTTGACTACAGCTATTATATATTTGAAAGGAAGAATAAGAAACAAGTAAGAGTGCTCTAGTCGGGAGTGCCCGACTACGAGATACCCTGAACCCAGTCCTTACAATCATTCGTACTACTCTAAACTCACACATGCTGCAGTACAAGCAGTACAAGCAGTGCCAGCGGTTTAAGCAGTTAGCTTGCTCTTTCGCTGAGCCCCACACAATGGAAAGTTAAATCTTAAATAACTTCTGTGTTTATTGTCCGATCATATTGAAATTTTTGGGGCAAACAATTGTCGATAATATGTGTTACCAAACCAAATTGCAAGGTCGTACCTTCAAAATGGGTTTTTTTAACTTTTGGGGGGTTTGGGGGGTGGTATCCAAAAAGTGAAATATTTGTTACATGTGTATGCTATTCGAGATTATACATGTCAAATTAGGGGCCTCTAGCTCTTATAACTTGTAAGTTATATCCAAAAAACGCTGGTCTGAAATCGAAATTTATCGATAACTTTTGAACGGGACGAGCTATCGATAAATTTTAATAAACTTGATCTGTCCGGGATTAGGAGAACTTATGTTCCAAATATGAAGTCTCTAGCTCTTGTAGTCTCTGATATCTGTGTGTTCATACAGACGGACAGACGGACAGACAGACGGACATGGCTAGATCGACTCGGCTGTTGATACTGATCAATAATATATATACTTTATATGGTCGGAGATGCTTCCTTATGCCTGTTACATACATTTGCACAAAACCATTATACCCTTTTTACCCATTTTTAATGGGTTCAGGGTATAAAAATGAAAATAAATGACCAGCCGCCGCTGGTCTTGAACCCAGGACCTCTCGCTCACCAGTTCGCAACTTTACCCCTTACGCCACAAGCCGTTTTGATGATCGCTGACAAAATCCCTTGAAGAGCAGACTGTCAAAAGCTTTCTTGTTTTGCTTTTACTGCTTACACCAAGCAGTTTTAAAAATCGCTGACAAACTCGATTTATACTGAGCTTTTGTTTTTTCGCGTTGGCATTGTTTTTGTTCTAAGCCATTGAAAGCAAATGAATTTGATTACAGTTATTATATATTTGAAAAGAAGAATAAGAAAAATGAAAATAAATGACCAGTCGCCGCTGGTCTTGAACCCAGGACCTTTCGCTCAACAGTTCGCAACTTTACCCCTTACGCCACAAGCCGTTTTGATGACCGCTGACAAAATTGCTTGAAGAGCCGACTGTTCCAAATTTCCTTGTTTTGTTTTCCTGCAACCTGCAACTCGCGTTTGTCAGCATTTGTTTTTTCGCGTGGCATTGTTTTTGTTCTAAGCTATTGGAAGCAAATTAATTTGATTACAGTTATATATTTGGAAGGAAGAAAAAGAAAAAAGTATTAAATTAATAATCAGTCGCCGCCGAGAGACTCGAACTTTCGATACTTGCGTTCGTTAGCGCGGCTCTTTACGCCTTACGCCACAAACCGTTTTGATGATCGATGACAAAAATACCTTGAAGAGCAGACTATCAAAAGCTTTCTTGCGCTTGACTTTGTTTGCTCATATGCACCTGTTTTTTCAAAATATTTAATGACGCATATCTTCGCTGTTTATGACTCAATCGATTTGCGATTTTACCCATTGATGAGTTATAGGGATGTTCAAGTGTACAAGGAAATTTAAGGCAATTGCTTTGAAAACATCGGATTTATGGCCAAAACCGACTTTGAGGTGTATGGCAGCTATAAGATATAGTGGTCCGATCCGGCCGGCTCCGACCAATGTGCTGTCCCCTTTGAATAATAAGTGTCTGTGCAAAGTTGCATCGCGATAGCTCAAAAACTGAGGGACTAGTTTGCATACATACAGACAGACAAGACAGAACAGACGGGACATGGCTAGATCAATTTGTTTTGTTTTCTAAGCATACTGGCAGTAACTTTTGGGGGTCTCAGACGCTTCCTTCTATGCGTTACAAACTTCAGGACAAACTTAATATACTATTTTCTTCGAAAAGAGTATAAAAGTGGGGAAGGATTATCTTCGACCTTACGCAAATTTCACTCTGCCAACTGCACCACCGAAATATTAAATGACGCATATCTTTGCTAATTATAACTGAATCGATTTGTAATTTTAAACATTGATGAATTATAGGGATGTTCAAGTATGCAAGGCAATTTAAGGCGATAGTTTTGAAAAGATCGGATGGCAACTATAAGATATAGTAGGCCGATCCGGCCGGCTCCGATTAATGTGATGTATGTTTGCATCTGTGCAAAGTATAATTGCGATAGCTTTGAAAACATTGGATTTATGGCCAAAACTGACTTCCAGTTGTATGGCAGCTATAAGATGGCTAGATCAATTGGCAGTAACTTTTGGGGGTCTCCGATGCTTCCTTCTATGCATTACAAACATCAGCACAAACTTAATATACTATTTTCTTCGAAAGAGTATAATGAATCTGCAGCATACTAAACAAACAGCACTAAAACAACAAGTAAGAGTAGTCTAGTCGAGGAGTGCCGACTGGGAGATACTGAACCCAGTCCTTACATCCATTCATACTTACCAATCAATGTACATCCACAAACACACCTATACTGCAAGCAGTGCAAGCAGTTTAAGCAGGCTAACTTCTTCGCAAGGTAAATCTTACATAACTTCTGTGTTTATTGCCGGATCTTTTTGAAATTTTCAGGACATAACATTGGCTATAAAATTGGTCAGTACGGCATTAAAAAAGTGAAATATTTGTTAGATGTGTATGCTATTCGAGACTATACATACCAAGCTCTTATAACTTTCAAGTTATGGCCAAAAAACACTGGTCTGAAATCGAAATTTATCGATAACCTTTGAACGGGTCGAGTTATCAATAAAATGATACAAACTTGTACTGTCTCGGGGCTACGAGAACTTATATTCTAAATATGAATTGTCTAGCTTTTATAGTCTCTGATATCTGCGTGTTCATACAGACAGACGGACGGACGGACGGACGGACGGACGGACGGACGGACGGACGGACGGACAGACAGACAGACGGACATGGCTAAATCGACTCGACTGTTGATACTGATCAAGAATATATATATACTTTATATGGTCGGAGATGCTTCCTTATGCCTGTTACATTCTTTTGCACAAAACCATTATACTCTTTTTACCCATTTTTAATGGGTTCAGGGTATAACAAGTAAGAGTGCTCCAGTCGGGAGTGCCCGACTACGAGATACTCTGAAACCAGTCCTTACAATCATTCATACTAATCGAAACACACACATGCTGCACTTCAAGCAGTACAAGCAGTGCAAGTGGTTAGCTTGCTTTTTCGCTGAGCCCCACACTATGGAAAGTTAAATCTTGAATAACTTATGTGTTTATTGTCCGATCTTACTGAAATTTTTGGGGCAAGCAATTGTCGATAATATGTGTGACCATTCCGAATTACAAGGTCGTACCTTAAAAAAGGCGTTTTGAACTTTTGGGGGTTTGGGGGGTGGTATCCAAAAAGTGAAATATTTGTTACATGTGTATGCTATTCGAGATTATACATGCCAAATTTGGGGCCTCTAGCTCTCATAACTTTGAAGTTATGTCCCAAAAGCTCTAGTCTGAAATCGAAATTTATCGATAACTTTTAAACGGTACGAGTTATCGATAAAATGAAATAAACTTGATCTGTCCCGGGATTAGGAGAACTTATGTTCTAAATATGAAGTCTCTAGCTCTTGTAGTCTCTGATATCTGTGTGTTCATACAGACGGACAGACGGACAGACAGACGGACATGGCTAGATCGACTCGGCTGTTGATACTGATCAAGAATATATATACTTTATATGGTCGGAGATGCTTCCTTATGCCTGTTACATACTTTTGCACAAAACCACAATGCCCTTTTTACCCATTTTTAATGGGTTCAGGGTATAAAAATCAACTTTTACCTTAAATGCAGTCAAATTGTAAACCAGAATACTTAAAGTTAGCATAGGTAAAATGTGCTTACTTCAAGCCATAACTGAAAAGCTAAATTAAACTTTACCAGAGCTGCAACCTGTTGCTTATCGCTGCAAATGAAAACACTGAGCGCGGAGCGGTGCAGAGGGAGCTCGATAGCACTTAGAGAATTGGCCAACACAAGTGCAAAGCATGTCGCACGCCCGCAACTGGTTTTAGCCATGCCTTCGAGCGCCTTCTCAACTGGAGCGGAAACGCTCACGCTGTCGTTAGCATGGTGACGACGATGGCGATGATGATATGATATGGGTTGCTCAAATGTGGCTAATGACATCGAAATTGCCAGCACTCAACTTGGGCAGGGGGTGGAGGAAACTTGCAAGCGTTGCTTGCGGCACATGAGCAAATCGTTCATTCACTTCGGATTTATTTATTGCTGCACTTCTCAGCAGATTAGCTATCCAAGTCACCCAGTCATTCAAGCTAAACTGACCAGCCAGGATCCGGCTTCAAATCTTAAGCTACTGTCGTATCCGATGGCCAGATTAGCCCGTTCTTCACTGCACTTTGTATAACTACACCATGCTCTCTCATTTTCCACTAGCTTCAAAACCTTTCACATCCTTCAAGTATACGTAGGCACAATATACACAATACACAATATCAATATACTTTAATATATTCATGTAGTAGATGACCACTATATTTAATTTTTAATACCATATAGTTCATATTTAATACCATATATATACATATATATATATACACGAATACACGATTTTGAGAGTAACGGTCTCATAACGCAATCAATATTTGTTACCCTGATTGGAAGCGGAATCGATTGGTTATCAGCGCAGGGTCCAAACCTTAAGAGTCAAAAAAGCAGAAATCCAAATAGTTTTTTCTTAGGACGTGCGTATGAAGACAGGAACTTGTTTGTTTTTATCCGATCAGTTTTTATCTCATTTTCAAAGATCAAATTCAAAAATCATTAAAATAACTCACTCTCTTTGTGTAATATTTGGTGAAAGGTTTTATAGGCGAATGTTTAAGCTTCATTCGATTAGATATTAACTCACTTTCAAAGCTCCATGTAAAAAAGTATTGAAAATGTGATTTTCAAATTGGGGAAATCTACCTCCAAACTGTAGTACACTTAAATATAAAATATAATATCCTCAGCACGGGTGTACAAAAACGTTAGGTAGACAGTCTAATAAAGTGGTCCGCATTAATAATATTTATTTACTACTTCACAGGCATTCCGGCCACGTTGACGTACATTAATATGGAGCACAGCCTGACTGGCTCACCGGAGCTCATACCGTACCCGGATTGGCGTAGCAATACGGCCGGCGATTGTGCTAATAGCATTACGACCGCCTATCGTATCAAGGTGGACGAGTGCGGCAGACTCTGGGTGCTTGATACGGGTACTGTGGGCATTGGCAACACCACCACCAATCCCTGCCCGTATGCGGTAAATGTCTTCGACCTTACCACGAATACACGTATCCGGCGCTACGAGCTGCGTGCAGAGGATACGAATCCGAATACGTTTGTTGCGAATATTGCTGTGGATGTTGGCAAGAGTTGCGACGATGCCTATGCCTATTTCTCTGATGAGCTAGGCTATGGTCTGATTGCATACTCCTGGGAGCTGAACAAATCCTGGCGCTTCTCGGCCCACTCGTATTTCTTCCCGGATCCGCTGCGTGGTGACTTCAATATTGCGGGCTTGAACTTCCAGTGGGGCGAGGAGGGCATCTTTGGCATTGCCCTGTCGCCCATAAGCTCCGATGGCTATCGGACTCTCTACTTCAGCCCCTTGGCCAGTCATCGCCAATTCGCTGTGTCCACACGCATTCTGCGGGACGAGTCACGCATAGAGGACAGCTATCACGACTTCAGTGCACTAGATGAGCGCGGCCCGAATGCTCATACGACAGCGCGTGTGATGAGCGACGATGGCATCGAGTTGTTCAACTTGATCGATCAGAATGCCATTGGCTGCTGGCACTCATCGATGCGGTATACGCCGCAATTCCACGGCATTGTCGATCGAGACGATGTGGGACTCGTTTTCCCCGCCGACGTTAAGATCGACGAGAGTAAGAATGTGTGGGTGCTGTCCGATCGCATGCCCGTCTTTCTGCTCTCCGATCTTGACTACAGTGATGTGAATTTCCGCATCTATACCGCGCCAATGGGTGCCCTCATTGATGGTACGGTTTGCGATCTGCGAAATAATGCTTATGGTCCCTCCAATGCGGTCACGCTACCCAAGCAACAACCAGCGTCGCCCATCTATAAGCCATCATATAGACCAGCACCACAGAAGCCACAGTTATCCACGAGCTGGGCGTCAGCGCCGCTGCTCCCTAATCGCGGTTATTTGCCCGCAGCTGCGTCAACTTTGCCCGGGCAGAGTATCTCGAGCGTTAGCATATCGCAGGGTCTGTCACCAAATGGCTTGGATGTGCCCAAGGCGTATGTCTTCAATCAGCACAATGGACTGAACTACGAGACGAGCGGACCGCACCTGTTTCCCTCCCATCAGCCGGCCGCGCAGCGGGAGGGACTCAAGAGCTATGTGAATGCCCGACAGGCTGGCTGGTGGCATCATCATCATCTGGTCTAGGAATCAGCGTTAATGATTCGATAAGGACTATCTCTCTCTGTACCTCACACGCACTATTCACGTACACTTACACATATGTATGTTATATGTGTAAGTTTTTTTTTTAATCGGTTTATGGAATATTCGCAAATTGTTTGCTATGATTTTTGCTTTCTGTAAATTAGTTTTCTACTACTAACGATTTTAGCAATGTAAGAAAAAAACTTTTTTTCATAAATTTGTAAAATTAAATAGTCTAGATACTTGTCCTTTTTTGTTAGGAACTTATGCTCAGTTAAAACTGCTTCAACTGGGATAAAAGGAACAGGTTTTGATAACCAAGAAAGAGTGCTCTAGTCAAGGTGTTGAGGTATTCAAAACTCAATTATTTTATACGTGTCTACGATATTCGAGATTATAAATACCAAACTTGGTGTCTCTAGCTATTTTTTTTTTTTTTTTTTTGATTTTTATTTGGCAAGCTACATAGGGTGTTTACACTATTTCCAGGCCGGTATAACTTTAAACTTTAAAACCCAATCCTCAGTGGGGAGATGACGCTGTTGTCAGCACGGGTATGCTATAATTTATATTGCTATAATTTTCTAAAGAAGCCGGCCGTTCCGCGACCGGCCAAGGATCCAGAGGTCCGACGGGTGCTTGCGCTTTAGACGCCTATGTCTCGCCGGTCTTGCGAGCTGTCTAGCCAGGCGGTTAGAGTGGTCTAACAAACGTGCGCGATACCGGTTGGAGCTTTTACTTATGGCCTCACACACCGTTGGTATTTGAAGGTCGTTGAGGATAGTCTCATTTTTGACGTAATGATGCCACTGAATATTGGTCATGCGGCGCAAAGACTTTGTTATTGTAGCTTGAACTCTTCTTAGGGTAGTGTCACATGCAGTCCCCCAGCAAGTGATACCCCAATTTAACGTTGGCAGTATAATGGTCTTAAATAACCGTACTTTGGCTCTTAGGGAAAGACCACTCCCTGGTCTGAGAAGCCAGTCCAATTTCCCCAGGTTTTTGTTCACTGTTCCACATGCTTTTTTAATATGGCTGCTCCATGTGAGGCGCCTGTCCAGGGTCACTCCCAAATAAGTGATGTTATCAGTGTGCGCGATTCTCTTACCATCTAGATAAAGCCGACGTGAGCGCCCAGGCCGGAGTGCAAACGTGGCGTGTTGGGTTTTTTCAATATTCGGCTCTATATTCCATCGCGAGGCCCAGCACTCGAACTCATCTAGGAATCCTTGGACACGTCTGGAGGCAGTCGTTGAGTAACTGCTAGAAGCTAGGAAAGCTGTGTCGTCAGCATATGTTGCCGTCAATGATCCGGGTGTATTGAGGATGGGAAGATCCGCCGTAAATACAGTGTATAGTATTGGTCCAAGAATACTACCCTGAGGTACACCAGCCCGAATAGGACGCATTCCGGACCGGGCATCTCTGTATTCGACAGCAAATGCTCTGCCTTCCAGGAAAGAGACAAGCACCTTCCAGAGACCTTCAGGGAGCAGCGGCATTAGCTTGTAGCAGAGGCCCTCGTGCCTCTAGCTATTAAGCTCTTAAGTTATAGCCCAAAAGCACTGGTCTGATATAAAAATGTATCGATAAGATTAAAAAAATTGGTCCAGGGAGTACTTATATTCCAAATATGAAGTCTCTAGCTCTTGTAGTCTCTTATATCCACGTGCTCATACAGATCGACTAGCGTTGTAGTACTAATCAAGAATATATACAACTTCATTATACCATTTTTACCCATTTTTAATGGGTTCGCGGTAGAAAATGAGAGCTTTTAGTCTGGGACCCAATCTCTTAGATTTTGTTATGCAGTTATAGATTTGAAGTCACATTATGTATGCTTAGGGGCGTTAGTACTAAAATCTAATTTTTTTTCAATATTGCAAAGTAAAATTTCAGGAGCATTTTTATAGTTATAGTAGCAGCAACATACGCTGTGGCTTCCATAATGCAAGTAAATTCCATTGCATACTTTTAGGCATCACTTTTTTATTATATATTTTATTTAACGAGCTTTGTGTTACATTTTTTGGCAACGTAATCTTGTTTTACATTTACAAAAAAAAAAATAGGAACTAATGTTACATACATGGACAAAATAATTAATATTTTACTTTAAAAGCAGTGGCCGTCAGTTGCTAGATAGATTCGACGAAAATATGAGTATACATCAGACGAGTCCAGCACATAGCACGGTGGACGAAGTCACTCATGTTTATACTATTTTCGAAGAAAATAGTATATTAAGTTTGTGCTGAAGTTTGTAACGCATAGAAGGAAGAGTCGGAGACAAAACAAATTGATCTAGCCATGTCCGTCTGTCTGTCTGTATGTATGCAAACTTGTCCCTCAGTTTTTGAGCTATCGTCATAAAACTTTGCACAGAGACTTATTTTTAAAGGGACAGCACATTGGTCGGAACCGACCGGATCGGACCACTTTTTAATATGTACCTTTCCATGGTGTGGGGCATTGCGAATAAGTAAGCCTGCTTAAACTGCTTGTACTGCTTGAAGAATGTGTGTGTTTGTATTGATGTACATTGATAGGTAAGTATGATTGAAAGTAAGGACTGGGTTCAGGTTATCTCCTAGTTGGGCACTCCCGATTAGAGCACTCTTAATTGTTATACTCTTTTCAAAGAGCATAATATATTAACTTTGTGCTGAAGTTTGTAATGCATAGAAGGAAGCATCGGAGACGCCCAAAAGTTACCTCCAGTAAGCTTAGAACGACAAAACAATTTGATCTAGCCATATCCGTCTGTCTGTCTGTATGTATGCAAACTAGTTCCTCAGTTTTTGAGCTAATGTTTGAAAGGATTATCCTGGACCGGATCATGCAGTTAGAGGGTGTGGCACAAGCTATCCCAAAATGGCAGTTTGGCTTTCAGAAACGTCATGGAACCCCTGAACAGCTTCACCGTGTGGTCAACTTTGCCCTGGAAGCCATGGATCAAAAAGAGTATGCTGTAGCCGTGTTCATGGACATCCAGCAAGCTTTCGACAGGGTGTGGCACGCTGGCCTCCGTTGCAAGCTTAAGAACTTACTAACACCGCAGCTCTCCGAGATAGTTGGCAGCTTCCTGGAAGAGAGATCATTTTGCGTTGTTCTCGACGGCAAAAAATCATCTAGAAGACCGATATGCGCTGGAGTACCACAAGGCAGACATGCCAACACCCCAGTGTGTAACTGCTGTAGAAGCGAACGACGTGCTCTTAGACACATACGCTGACGACACGGCCGTGCTAACTCGGAGCCGACTGATCGGCACTGCGGCAAGTGTGATGCAGGAGTACATTAACAGCTTCACAGAATGGGCTTCTAAGTGGAACATTGGCATCAACATCAGTAAATGTGCAAGCGTAACGTTTACCAAGAGAAGAGGCACTTGTCCAGACATATCAATGCTAGGCTCACCTCTACAACAAAAGCCGGCCTATAAGTACCTTGGTGTAGTCTTGGACAAAAGGCTTACATTCAATAGACACACAACCATGGTTCAGCAAACGCTCCGTTGTAAAGCAGAAAAAATGTCGTGGCTCCTATCTGTCAACAACAAGCTGTCGCTATATAATCCCAATCTGGAAATATGCGCTGCAGGTGTATGGCATCGCTGCAAAATGCCATATAAACAAGATTCGTGTGACCCAAAGTAAGTTCCTTAGGAGAATCTGCAAAGTTTCATGGTACATACGCACGAGGGATATGGAAAGAGATTTAAATGTCCCTAAAGTTGGCGATGTCATGAACCAACTCGCATCAAATTACCTGCAACGCCTTGGTGGTCACCCTAATGCACTCGCCAGAAGATTAACAAGAAAGCCAAGAAAGAGAAGACTTAAAAAGTGCCATCCACTGGATCTTCCTAATAGATTCCTTAAAAATTCAAATTTTGTAAATAGTGTAAATACTGTAAATAGCATAAGTTTGTCCATGTATGTAACATAAGTTCATACTTTTTTTTTTTTTTGTAAAGTAAAACATGATTAAGTTGCCACAAAAGGTAACAGAAAGCCTGTTTAATAAAATATGTTAATATAAAAAAAAAACAAGTGGAGAAGGATTATCTTCGGCGTGCCGAAGATTAAATACTCTTTTCGAACCTTTAAGCAATTTTCACTATTTTTCCGTGACTGCTTATTTAATTCGCAGATATTAATGTCGCATACATATACCCCTACATATAAAATAAAATATATAAAGGTATTCATAAACAGGGACGTTTCACTATCCGCAGCTCGTGGACGCGTCCCTTAGCATTCATAAGTGCTACCGAATTGAACAATATACAAGTTTCAGTTTTTCCAAAAAGTCAAAACTACATTACATATGTATACTACAATATACATACCAAATTTTGTGCCTGTTGCTCTTATACCTTTCAAGGCTGCTGTCGGAAATTGAATTGTCATAAAACTTAATCTGAACATACGAGAGCTTATATTCAGAATTTGAGATCCATATTTTTTTCGCGTGGCATTGGTTTTGCCAATGAATTTAAATTTTTCTTTTGAATTATTCTATTAAAGCTACTTTATGTATGAAAAAAAAAATTAGAAACAATTTAGGAAATTGAAAATAAATGAATTTGACTACAGCTATTATATATTTGAAAAGAAGAATAAGAAACAAGTAAGAGTGCTCTAGTCGGGAGTGCCAGACTACGAGATACCCTGAACCCAGTCCTTACAATCATTCGTACTACTCTAAACTCACACATGCTGCAGTACAAGCAGTACAAGCAGTGCCAGCGGTTTAAGCAGTTAGCTTGCTCTTTCGCTGAGCCCCACACAATGGAAAGTTAAATCTTAAATAACTTCTGTGTTTATTGTCCGATCATATTGAAATTTTTGGGGCAAACAATTGTCGATAATATGTGTTACCAAACCAAATTGCAAGGTCGTACCTTCAAAAAATGGGTTTTTTAACTTTTGGGGGTTTGGGGTGGTATCCAAAAAGTGAAATATTTGTTACATGTGTATGCTATTCGAGATTATACATGTCAAATTAGGGCCTCTAGCTCTTAAACCTTGTAAGTTATATCAAAAGCTGGTCTGAAATCGAAATTTATCGATAACTTTTGAACGGGACGAGCTATCGATAAATTTTAATAAACTTAATCTGTCCCGGGATTAGGAGAACTTATGTTCCAAATATGAAGTCTCTAGCTCTTGTAGTCTCTGATATCTGTGTGTTCATACAGACGGACAGACGGACAGACAGACGGACATGGCTAGATCGACTCGGCTGTTGATACTGATCAATAATATATATACTTTATATGGTCGGAGATGCTTCCTTATGCCTATTACATACATTTGCACAAAACCATTATACCCTTTTTACCCATTTTTAATGGGTTCAGGGTATAAAAATGAAAATAAATGACCAGCCGCCGCTGGTCTTGAACCCAGGACCTCTCGCTCACCAGTTCTGCAACTTTACCCCTTACGCCACAAGCCGTTTTTATGATCGCTGACAAAATCCCTTGAAGAGCAGACTGTCAAAAGCTTTCTTGTTTTGCTTTTTACTGCTTACACCAAGCAGTTTTAAAATCGCTGACAAACTCGATTTATACTGAGCTTTTGTTTTTTCGCGTTGGCATTGTTTATACCCTGAACCCATTAAAAATGGGTAAAAAGGGTATTATGGTTTTGTGCAAAAGTATGTAACAGGCATAAGGAAGCATCTCCGACCATATAAAGTATATATATTCTTGATCAGTATCAACAGTCGAGTCGATTTAGCCATGTCCGTCTGTCTGTCTGTCCGTCCGTCCGTCCGTCCGTCCGTCCGTCCGTCCGTCTGTCTGTATGAACACGCGGATATCAGAGACTACAAGAGCTAGAGACTTCATATTTGGAATATAAGTTCTCGTAATGCCGGGACAGATCAAGTTTATTAAAATTTATCGATAACTCGTCCCGTTCAAAAGTTATCGATAAATTTCGATTTCAGACCAGCGTTTTTGGGCTATAACTTACAAGTTATAAGAGCTAGAGGCCCCTAATTTGGCATGTATAATCTCGAATAGCATACACATGTAACAAATTTTTCACTTTTTGGATACCACCCCCAATCCCCCAAAATTCAAAAAACTCATTTTTGAAGGTATGACCTTGCAATTTGGTTTGGTCACACATTTTATAGCCAATGTTATGTCTTACAAATTTCAAAAAGATCGGACAATAAACACAGAAGTTATTTAAGATTTAACTTTCCATTGTGTAGGGCTCAGTGAAAAAGCAAGATAACTGCTTAAACCGTTTTCACAGCTTGGTAATGTGTGGTGTGTTTGTTTGTATACACACTATTAGGCAAGTATGAATGGATGTCAGAACTGGGTTCGGGTATCTCTAGTCGGGCAGTCCCGACTAGAGCACTCTTACTTGTTTTGTTCTAAGCCATTGAAAGCAAATGAATTTGATTACAGTTATTATATATTTGAAAAGAAGAATAAGAAAAATGAAAATAAATGACCAGTCGCCGCTGGTCTTGAACCCAGGACCTTTCGCTCAACAGTTCGCAACTTTACCCCTTACGCCACAAGCCGTTTTGATGACCGCTGACAAAATTGCTTGAAGAGCCGACTGTTCCAAATTTCCTTGTTTTGTTTTCCTGCAACCTGCAACTCGCGTTTGTCAGCATTTGTTTTTTCGCGTGGCATTGTTTTTGTTCTAAGCTATTGGAAGCAAATTAATTTGATTACAGTTATATATTTGGAAGGAAGAAAAAGAAAAAAGTATTAAATTAATAATCAGTCGCCGCCGAGGCTCGAACTTTCGATACTTGCGTTCGTTAGCGCGGCTCTTTACGCCTTACGCCACAAACCGTTTTGATGATCGATGACAAAATACCTTGAAGAGCAGACTATCAAAAGCTTTCTTGCGCTTGACTTTGTTTGCTCATATGCACCTGTTTTTTCAAAATATTTAATGACGCATATCTTCGCTGTTTATGACTCAATCGATTTGCGATTTTACCCATTGATGAGTTATAAGGATGTTCAAGTGTACAAGGAAATTTAAGGCAATTGCTTTGAAAACATCGGATTTATGGCCAAAACCGACTTTGAGGTGTATGGCAGCTATAAGATATAGTGGTCCGATCCGGCCGGCTCCGACCAATGTGCTGTCCCCTTGAATAATAAGTGTCTGTGCAAAGTTGCATCGCGATAGCTCAAAAACTGAGGGACTAGTTTGCATACATACAGACAGACAGACAGACAGACAGACAGACGGACATGGCTAGATCAATTTGTTTTGTTTTCTAAGCATACTGGCAGTAACTTTTGGGGGTCTCAGACGCTTCCCTTCTATGCGTTACAAACTTCAGGACAAACTTAATATACTATTTTTCTTCGAAAAGAGTATAAAAAAAAAAAAGTTTTTGAGCTATCGCCTAATATTTCCTTGACACGTCAACATCCTTAACATCAATGTTTAAAATTTCTTATTAACTTAAATATGAATTGCAAAGATATAGGTCATTAAATTAGATACTCTAAGCCCAGTCCTTACATTGATACATACTAACCTATCAGTGTACATACATACTAACACGCATGCTAACAGCAGTGCAAGCAGTTTCAGCAGTTAGCTGGCTTCTTCAAGCAAGCAGTTTAAGCTGTAAGCTTTAACTTGATCTCAGCTAAAAATGCAATACTCCTATCAATTTTTAATAAGCTTTCGGACCGCAATGATTATGGTTCGACTCGTGTTTGAGACACAAATTATTATGTATGTACCAATTTACAAAAGGCCCAAACAACTCTAATAGTCTACATTTTGTCCAACCCACTAACAGCCTAATATCACATAAGCCAAATGAGTTATTAAGAGACAAATAATTCTTATACTTCTTTTCGAAGAAAATAGTGTATTAAGTTTGTGCAACTTTGCACAGACACTTATTATTCAAGGGGACAGCACATTGGTCGGAGCCGGCCGGATCGGACCACTATATCTTATAGCTGCCATACAAATCGAAGTCGGATTTAGCCATAAACCCGATGTTTTCAAGGCAATTGCTTTCAATTTCCTTGTACACTTGAACATCCTTACATCTCATCAATGGGTAAAATGCAAAGCGATTGAGTCATAAATTGCGAAGATATGCGTCATTAAATATTTTGAAGAACAGGTGCATATGAGCAAACAAACCCAAGCACAAGAAAGCCTTTGACAGTCTGCTCTTCAAGCGATTTTGTCATCGATCACAAAAGCAGCTTGTGGCGTCAGGGGTAAAGTGGCGCTGACAAACGAAAGGTCCTGGGTACAAGTCTCAGCGACTGTTGATCATTTATTTTCATTTTTTTCTTATTCTTCCTTTCAAATATAAAATAACTATTATCAAATTAATTTGCTTCCAATGTCCTAGAACAAAATCAATGCCACGTATAATCGAGCTTATCAGCGATTTTTAAAACTGCTTGGTGTTGCTGGAAAGCAAAAGAAGTTAGCTTTTGGCGGTCTGCTTTTCTAGGGATTTTGTCATAGATCATCAAAACTGCTTGTGGCGTAAGGGGTAAAGTGGCGCTGACTAACGAAAGCTCGCGGGTACGAAACTCAGCGGCGACTGGTCACTACACATACAACGCAAAAGAAAAGATCAGTATAATCGAGTTTGTCAGCGCATTTTAAAACTGCTTGGTGGCGTAAGTATTAGAGTGTTGCACTGAAAAACGGGAGAACATGGTTCAAATCCCAGCCGCGACTTATTACTTTTTATTTGTTTTCTAATTATTTTTTTCAAATATATATCAAATAGTTTGAATTCAATAATTTAAAAGAAATATTTAAATTCATATGATACCAATTCTTAGAGCAAAAAAAGAAATGCCACGTGATAAAACGATTTCTTACTACTTTTGAAATTTCAGTGGTGCAGTTGGCAGAGTGAAAATTGCCTAAAGGTTCGAAAAGAGTATAGAATCTTCGGTACGCCGAAGATAATCCTTTCCCACTTGTTTTTTTTCGATTGGCCTTTAGCTTTATCTGATCTGACTATACTAGCAGATTTTAAATTTTACAACACCTCGTGATGCATCGTCACTAGCCTGGAGTGCCGTCCACAGTGATATGGGTACCACCGCAACAGGGTGCTTGGCGGGCGTACTGTTGTGGGCGTGGCTGCCGCCCCTCTTTCAGTTAAATAAAAAATGACAAAAAAAACAAAACATCTCAAACAACAAACAAACAAGGCGAAAGCAAGAGCATCAGCAGCCCTTAACTGCAGGCATTTATTTCGTTTTTGACTGCGTATATGAACTGCACTGCACTGCCCTGCCCTGCATTACCCCTCTCCCGGCGAAAGCGCCTTCTTCCTGTGAATAAGCGACGGCTGCTGTGCGAAACACTTAACGCCAAAAGTGAGCAAAACAACACTTGCTTTATTAACGCGTCTGCCGTTGCAGCTTCCATTGCTGCTGTTGATGTTGTTGTTGTTGTCGGGTCTCCCTGTTGTTCGGTGAATCTGGACTGTCTGAGGATGTATTGAGAAGCACTAAGCGAGGAAGCCGTTAACGAGAAAGGTAGCTCGGAATTGGCACAAGGTAAGACCCACTGCATACGTGTGTCTAATTTGCGGTTGCCCGAATGATGATTTACATAGGCAGCCAGGGAAGAACGCAGTATATATTCCGCATATCCCAAAAACAAAACAAAAACCGCACATGCAAATTATAGAAATTTTGATGGCGCACTCTGGAAGCTTAAACAAATATTGAGATAGTCGCAACGACAGCACTATCATTAGTTCTGCCTGCAACGAGCATTCAAATGCAATAAATCGCAAAAGGTTTTTGGCAATAAAAAAAGCAATAAATAAGAAAAACCTGCTGCTCATTTGATGCTAGACGGGCGTTAATATCAAGCTGCCATTTATGGCTTCCGTTTTGCAAGAAAACGATCTTAACTCTGGAGCCAGTCTGCCAATAATGAAAGCTGGAGCATCAGGGCGATAAAGAAAGTAACAAATATTTGACTTGTTGCATACGTACCCCAGATCCCCTCGAAATTTGAAACCATTTTATTTTTATACCCTGAACCCATTAAAAATGGGTAAAAAGGGTATTATGGTTTTGTGCAAAAGTATGTAACAGGCATAAGGAAGCATCTCTGACCATATAAAGTATATATATTCTTGATCGATTTAGCCATGTCCGTCTGTCTGTCTGTCCGTCCGTCCGTCCGTCCGTCCGTCCTTCTGTATGAACACGCGTATATCAGAGACTACAAGAGCTAGAGACTTCATATTTGGAATATAAGTTCTCGTATGCCCGGGACAGATCAAGTTTATTAAATTTTATCGATAACTCATCCCGTTCAAAAGTAATCGATAAATTTCGATTTCAGACCTGAGTTTTTGGGTCATAACTTCAAAAGCTTAAGAGCTAGAGGCCCCAAATTTGGCATGTAAGATCTCGAATGACATACCTATGTAACAAATATTTCACTTTTTGGATACCACCCCCAATCCCCCAAAAGTTCAAAAAACCCATTTTTGAAGTTATGACCTTGCAATTTGGTTTGGTCACACATTTTATTGCCCAGTCTGTGCCCAAAAATTTTCATTCAGATCGGGTGATAAACACTGACGTTTTTAGGGATTTAACTTTCCATTGTGTGGAGCTCAGTAAAGAATCAAGCTTGCTGCTTAGACTGCTTGCGCACTACTTGTACTGCAGCATGTGTGTGTTTAGATTAGTAAGAATGATTGTAAGGACTGGGTTCAGGGTATCTCATAGTCGGGCACTCCCGAC
Source organism: Drosophila flavopinicola (assembly GCA_035042425.1). Lineage (NCBI taxonomy): Eukaryota > Metazoa > Arthropoda > Insecta > Diptera > Drosophilidae > Drosophila > Drosophila flavopinicola. The sequence goes on along the minus strand of JAWNLL010000184.1, from coordinate 75,878 downwards.
TAGAGCACTCTTACTTGTTATACCATGAACCCATTAAAATGGCTAAAAAGGGTATAATGGTTTTGTGGAAAAGTATGTAACAGTCATGAGGAAGCATCTCCAACCATATAACGTACATATATTCTTGATGAGTACAACAGCCGAGTTGACTTAGCCATGTCCGTATGTCTTTCCGTCCGTATGTCCGTTCTCGTATTCCCGGGACAAAAGTTATCGATAAATTCCTGAATGGTGGTTTTTTGGCCATAGCTTGAAAGTTGTAAAAGCTGAAGGCAAATTTGGTATGTATAGTCTTGAATATCATACACATGTACAAAATATTTAACTCTTTGGATACCACCCGCGATCGTATATTTCTACCCTTTTCGAAGAAAATAGTATATTAAGTTTGTGCTGAAGTTTGTAACGCATAGAAGGAAGCGTCGGAGACCCCCAAAAGTTACTGCCAGTATGCTTAGAATGACAAAACAAATTGATCTAGCCATGTCCGTCTGTCTGTCTGTCTGTCTGTCTGTCAGTCTGTATGTTTGCAAACTAGCCCCTCAGTTTTTGAGCTATCGCGATAAAATTTTGCACAGAGACTTATTATTCAAAAAACAGCACATTGGTTGGTGCCGGCCGGATCGGACCATTATATCTTATAGCTGCCATACAACTGGAAGTCGGTTTTGGCCATATATCCGATCTTTTCAAAGCTATCGAATTAAACTGCCTTGCACACTTCAACATCCTTAACATCAATGTCTAAAATTTTATATTAACTTAAATATAAATTGCAAAGGTATCCGTCATTAAATTAGATACTCTAATCCCAGTCCTTACATTGATTCATACTAACCTATCAGTGTACATACATACTAACACGCATGCTTAAAGCAGTGCAAGCAGTTTCAGCAGCTAGCTGGCTTCTTCAAGCAAGCAGTTTAAGCTGTAAGCCTTAACTTGATCTCAGCTAAAAATGCAATACTCCTATCAATTTTTAATAAGCTTTCGGACCACAATGATTATGGTTCGATTTGTGTTTGAGACACAAATTATTATGTATGTTCAATTTCCAAAAGTTCCAAACAGCTCTAATAGTCTAGATTTTGTCCAACCCACTAACAGCCTAATATCACATAAACCAAATAAGTTATTAAGAGACGAATAATTCTTATACTCTTTTCGAAGAAAATAGTGAATTAAGTTTATGCTGAAGTTTGTAACGCGTAGAAGGAAGCTTCTGAGACCCACAAAAGTTAGTGCCAGTATGCTTAGAAAAACAAAACAAATTGATCTAGCCATGTCCGTCTGACCATGCAAACTAGTCCCTCAGTTTTTCAGATATCGCGATGCAACTTTGCACAAGTGGATGTGCACATTGGTCGAAGCCGGCCAGATCGGACCACTATATCTTATATCTGCCATACAAATCGAAGTCGGTTTTGGCCATAAATTCGATGTTTTCAAACAATTGCTTTCAATATCCTAGTACACTTGAACTTCCTTATAACTCATCAATGGATAATCGATTGAGTCATAAAGAGCGAAGATATGCGTCATTAAATATTTTGAAAGAACAGGTGCATTTGAGCAAACAAAGTCAAGCGCAAGTAAGCCTTTGATAGTCTGCTCATCAAGGGATTTTGTCATCGATCATCAAAACTGCTTGTGGCGTAAGGGGTAAAGTGGCGCCCTGGCAAACGAAAGGTGCTGGTTCGATTCCTAGCGGCGACCAATAATTATTTTAACTTTTTCTTATTCTGCTTTTCAAATATAAAATAACTGTAATCGTAACTGTACAACGCAAAAGAAAAGACCAGTATAATCGAGTTCGTCAGCGCATTTCAAAACTGCTTGGTGGCGTAGGTATTAGAGTGCTGCACCAATAAACGAGGAGAACTCGGTTCAAATCTCAGCCGCGACTTATTGATTTTTATATTTTTCTAATTATTTGTTTCAAATATATATCAAATAGCTTGAATTCCATAGTTTAAAAGACAAATTTAAATCTATATGATACCAATTCTTAATGCAAAAAAGTAAATGCCACGCGATAAAACGATTTTTTACTAGTATTGAAATTTCTGTGGTGCAGTTGGCAGAGTGGAAATTGCCTAAAGGTTCGTAAAGAGTATAAAATCTTCGGCACGCCGAAGATAATCCTTTCCCACTTGTTTATATCCAATTTGGTGTCCTAAAAATTTGACAAAGATTGGACACTAAACACGGAAGTTATTTAAGATTTACACATAAGACACTTATGTATATTCAATTTTCAACATTGTGCGGCCTCATCAAAGGAAAGAAAGAAGCGCAGCAATTAGGGGTAGTTTGCAGAGGTGTTTTTGTTTGTACGTGTGTTTTTGCGTATGTATATATATATAATTAACGGTAACTGAATATTAGAGCTGGGCTTAGGGCATATTGAGCACCCTTTCTTGCTTTTCAATTAAAAGCGTCGTTAATTTAATCGAACAATGCAGCAAATTGTTTGCGTATTCAACAAAGTCTTAATTGATCGTACAAAAGTGAAGGTGTGAAATAACGCTAGTAGCCAGCAACAGAGGATCAAGAGTACTCATATTAATAATCGCTTAATTTACGCTGTTGCAAAAAATATACACAAGCCAAAAACAAACTTTTTTTTATTTTTTTTTTGCGATGGCAATGTAAGCGGCGGAGGAGCGAGTAGCTGCGAAATTATCTTGATTGACATTTTATGTCTTCTTAATGAAACCAACTTCAAAGGACAAAAATTTGCTCGCATCAAAATAGCTCGCATCACTACGCGTTGTTGGTGGCAGGCGCATAAAAAGTTTTGTGGCTGAAATCCAGACAGTCAGAGAGTCAGACAGTCAGTCAGAGAACAAATGTAAGCGTGTAGCCACACAAAGACAAAAATATACAATTGTATTCTCGCATACACACACAATGGAGTTGCAGACCAGTTGGTAATGCCAGAAATATACTCTGTAACCACTCTGTAACCATTCTGTAACTAACTTAACTAACAAAGATATAGCAATTAACATTAATTTGTTTGCTTTGGTGGTTTTTATACTCTGATACCGAAGGTGCTCATAGTATATTGGTTTTGTCGGATGTCCGTCAGGCCGTCCGTCTGTCTGTCTGGATGAACGCACGTATTTCCGAAACGATATTAGATATACTCTTGAAATTTTTTGTGTTATGATTATAGCTATCTGCTTCAGATCAAGTATGTTCAAAACTTATCCCACGCCCACTGGGAGGCTGGCAAATCGATAGCATGTCGATACAACTCAAATCGCAAATCGATTAAACAAGAATATCTCCCACAATTTTGAAGCTAGAGTAATCAAATTTGGTAGGTATATTGCTGGTGACTTCCCCAAAAACTGGATCATACGTTAATCGGCCACGCTCATTATTACGCCCACCAGCCCCCCCTCCAAAATAAATTTGAAATGCTTATATCTCCCGCAGTTTTAGAGCTAAGGTCACCATATTTGGAATATATATTACTGGTGACGTCCTCTATAGATAAAAAAAAATTCGACCACGTAATCGCGAAAATCGAAATGTATGAATGCAAAATTCGATAACATGTGTATATTTCCCGCAATTTAGAGTCCCCAAATTTGGAATTTAGCTTTGAGGGTAGACTTCTAGCCAACACCAGCAAAAAATTTGGGGGCCACGCCTCCCGCCTGTAAAAATCGCGAAAGTTTATATCTTCCACAGTATTAGAGGTAAAATCACCTAATTTGGAAAAAAGACTTCTGGTCACCCCCTCTTAAGATCGACTACGCCCCCTCCTGTCCCCGAAAACTTGGATTTCCAATTTTTGTTCACTTGCTTTCAGCTGTTCTTAAAATCGTATCAGAGTATTACGCAGTCGGCTGCGCCCGACTGCAACGTTCTCACTAGTTATACCCTGAACCCATTAAAAATGGGTAAAAAGGGTATTATGGCTTTGTGCAAAAGTATGTAACAGGCATAAGGAAGCATCTCCGACCATATAAAGTATATTTATTATTGATCAGTATCAACAGTCGAGTCGATTTAGCCATGTCCGTCTGTCTGTCTGTCCGTCCGTCCGTCCGTCCGTCCGTCCGTCTGTCTGTATGAACACGCGGATATCAGAGACTACAAGAGCTAGAGACTTCATATTTGGAATATAAGTTCTCGTAATCCCGGGACAGATCAAGTTTATTTCATTTTATCGATAACTCGTCCCGTTTAAATGTTATCGATAAATTTCGATTTCAGACTAGCGTTTTTGGGCCTTAACTTAAAAGTTATAAGAGCTAGAGGACCCAAATTTGGGATGTATAATCTCGAATAGCATACACATGTAACAAATATTTCACTTTTTGGATACCACTCCCCAATCCGCCCAAAAGTTCAAAAAAGTCATTTTTGAAGGTACGACCTTACAATTTGGTTTGGTCGCACATTTTATAGCCAATGTTATGTCCTAAAAATTTTAGAAAGATCGGACAATAAACACAGAAGTAATTTAAGATTTAACTTTCCATTGTATGGGGCTCAGCGAAAGAGCAAGCTAACTGCTTAAACCGCTTGCACTGCTTGTATTGCTTGTACTGCAGCATGTGTGTGTTTAGAGTAGTACGAATGATTGTAAGGACTGGGTTCAGGGTATCTCGTAGTCGGGCACTCCCGACTAGAGCACTCTTACTTGTTTTTCTTATATTCTTTTGATAATGATATATGATATGAGCTATGAGTTAGAAAATGAAATTTAGGTAAGCCCCACTAAATTGTGAAAAGAAACAATACATTACGAAAAATTCCTAAGCAATTTATAGTTCGATTGTCTAGTAGCTATCATTAATGATGCTATCTCTACATAAACATAAATATATTTTTGCATTGATATATTTATAGGGTATTTAACACGCAGCCAATCTAATCGCTGGCAAATGTCAAGCGGCCTGCAGTCTCTTTCATGTGAGAGTTGCTGGCTTATAAGAATTGGACTGGGTCTTGTCTGGTCCAGAGTTTTTATTTTTGATAAGAACTGATGTAAGTACAACGCCTGAAAACGTTGCGTGCGACAATCCGCAGCCAGCTGATAAGGCGTGGCCAGTTGGTCGACTCGGATACGGATGCGGACCGAGTTTGCGTTTGGATTTAAGTACGGGATAGGGTTTGGGTTTGCGGTATGACGAAAACACGCGCGAAGAGCGTTAAGAGAGTTAAAAAGGAGCGTCAACGATTTTGTTATCGTCGTCGCCATAACTGCTGCACGGTTTAATTAAAAGGTTATTCATGTATGTCGCCAGGCGGCTGGTCTTTAAGCCAGGATAATTACATAGATAAAATCCCAAAAGGATGAGAAAGCCTAATAAAGTGAGCGAGAGAGAGAGAGTGAGAGAGAGACATTTGATTGAGTTTTTTAACCCCTTGTAGCTCTCAATAGCTGCAGATTGCTGCTTATCTCAAAGAATTTTTTCCCTGTGCCCTCCATTGCTGGACAATCGTCCTGCCACTGGCCTTGACTGTTAGCTAAGACCGCATTAAAAACGGAAAGTCAGAAAGAAAAAGCTTAAAGCTTGGGGTCAGACCACAAAAATGTGGACTCAGTTGTTCCACTGAACCAGGGCAGGTGACAATTGACAAATTTCCATTTCATCAATGTAATCAATAATAGTACCTACAACAGCAGCAAATTGTACATTTAAAACAAGTGCTGGGCTCTGATACACAGCTCACACCTCGAAGCGTGCCAGTTGCTGTCGTTATTGTTGTTGTTGCCATCAAGGCCGTTACTCTAAAACCGCTTTCAATTAAACTGGAGCACACTTTTGCCTGCGGTCGAATATCATTATGATAAAACCAGATGATTATGCGGATCCCTTGCGGTTGCGCCCAGAGTGAAAATTAATTTCCAATGTGGCCCGCGGGCAACAATCGATGCGAATCGAAGCACTTGATGTTCATTCTAAAAATACAACAAAAACAAGTATGGAAGATTATCTTCGACGTGCCGAAGATTTTATACTCTTTTCGAACCTTTTTGGCAATTTTCAGTGGGTTATATTTTCATTATAAGTATGCTAACTAAACAAAGGCCCACTGTATACTCGAAATAACATGATTACGTAGTTTAATATCAATTGTATTGCAGCTTTAAGATATAGTTGTCCGTTCCGGCCGTTTCCGACCAATGTTCTGTCCCTTCGAAAAATAAGAATATGTACAAAGTTTCATTGCGATAGTTAAAAACCTGTGGGACTAGTATCCATACATACAAACAGACAGACAGACAGATAGACAGACGGACGGACATGGCTAGATCAATTCGTTTTGTCATTCTAAGCATACTGGCAGTAACTTTTGGGGGTCTCCGACGCATCCTTCGATGCATTACACACTTCAGCACAAAGTTAATATACTATTTTCTTCGAAAAGAGTATAAAGAAAAACAGGTAGTTGCTCACTTTTACCCAGATCCAAGCAATCGAGATATTGACCAATTGCAACTGTCCCATCGTGTTTTAATATTGAAATTTAAACTCTTGATGGAAAGTTATGGGGCCCAGCAACATTTATGAACCAATGATCAGGGGTTCCCGTTTCCACTGCCGGTTGGCTTTCTTGCTCCCGATGATGATTCTGCTAATGATTGTGGTTGCAGATTACGGAGCGGCTATCTAGCCATTCATAACATACTTATACACTATTTAAAGGCAGTGAATTAGCTGCATAAAAAAAACTTCGACTTCGTTTGCTCGTTTTGTTCTTTAAAAATATTTAATGTCGCATTTCTTCACTATTTATGACTACATAGTTTTGCAATTTTAAACATTGATGAGTTAGTTACAAGCATGATCTAGTGTATATCGAATTTGAAGGCGATTGCTTTAAAAACATGGGATATATGGCCAAAACCGACTTCGAGTTGTATGACAGCTATAAGATATAGTGGTCCGATCCGGCTGTGCTGTACATTTGAATAATAAGTCTCTGTGGAAGTTACATCGCAATAGCTCAAAAACTGAGGGACTAGTTTCCATATATACACAATTTTTTTTAACAACTCTGTTAAATACTATTTTCAGAGCCTTCTCAGATTTTCATGAAACTTTTTTAAATGATTATAACGATTTTGAAAAGGACTTAGAGCCTGATCTGATGAATAACAAGAAATTAATGTTGTAACTGCTTACCTTCCATTTTCCAACTTTAAAAAACTTCAAAATCAATGCCTAAACACTTCTTTACAAGGAGCATTTCAAGCTAATCGGAGGAAAATTTAAGTCTACTCAAAAAGTGTTTTCACAATTTGTTGCAAGCTTCTTAATAATGTCCAAGTACTCTTCGTTCGAAAGGGAAGATAAGCTACACAAAATTGTAGAAATTTATCACAATTTACTGCATGTTTTGCTTTGATAAAAGATTATAAAGAGAGACATTATGCATTGGCTCTTGCTCTCTAAAAATCTTTCTGAAGGTAAAGAGAGTAAAACAAGTGGGAAAGGATTATCTTCGGCGTGCCAAAGTTTCTATACTCCTTTCGAACCTTTTCAATTCAATTTTCACTCTGCCAACTGCACCACTGAAATTTCAAAAGTAGTAAGAAATCGTTTTATCGCGTGCCATTTATTTTTGTGCTCTAAGAATTGGTATCATATACATTTAAATTTTTCTTTTAAATTATTGAATTCAATCTATTTGATATATATATATAAGAGTGCTCTAGTCGGGAATGCCCGACTACGAGATACCCTGAGCTCAGTCCTTACAATCATTCATACTAAGCTAAACACACACATGCTGCAGTACAAGCAGTACAAGCAGTTAGCTTGCTTTTTCACTGAGCCCCCCAGCGAAGGCAGTTGCTCAACACTGGTTAGCTCGTACTGTCATGTTTTACGTCGCATCTTAATTTTTCATTTGTTTTGTAAAAATTAAATAAACTTTCAATTCATTAAACAAGAGAGTCTGCTTTCACTGTGAACGGTCGTGTCGCGCATGATCTAAGGTCCAGGTAAGCACTTTGGATTCTTACCTCTGCACTGTGCTAAAAATAGCACACATTGGCTAGCTGGGCACCGCGTAAAACGGTGTCGGCAAAAGTTCGCGAAAGACTTAAATTAAGCAGTGCGCAAAAACTGCGTGCACTGCCCATTGGGCAATATATTGCCCCTCAACATGCGCGCAGCCTCACATGAGGGGTAATAAAATTCTGCTTATCAACAATGAATAATGATAAAATAAAAACTGAACCTCAGCCTAGCGATGAGCTGAACCAAAAAAATCGGACGTTAGACTTTCAGAAAATGAAACAAGTGAGAACGTTGCAGTCGGGCGGAGCCAACTGCGTAATACTGTGATACCATTTTAAGAACAGCTGAAAGCAAGTGAACAGAAGATTTTTGCTGGTGTATGGGTGACCCGAAATCGGCCTTCCAAGTTTTTGGGGACTGGAGGGGCATGATCGATCTTAAGAGGGTGTGACCAGAAGTCTATTTTCCAAATTTGGTGATTTTAGCTCTAAGACTATGGAAGATATACATTTTCGCGATTTTTGGGGCGGGAGGGGTGTGGCCAAAATTTTTTCCAGTCTTTACAGGGGGTGACAAGAAGTCTATCTTCCCATTTTGGTGACTCTAGCTCTAAAACTGTGGAAGATATACATTTTCGCTATTCTTGGGGGCGGGAGGGGTTGTGGCCCCAAAAATGTTGGCCGATCTTTAGAGCGGGTGACAAGAAGTCTATCTCACAAATTTGGTGACTCTAGCTCTAAAACTGTAGAAGATATAAGCTTTCGAGATTTCTGGTGGCGGGAGGGGGCGTGGCCCCAAAAATGTTGGCCGATCTTTAGAGGGGTGGCGTGAAGTCTATCTCACAAATTTAGTGACTCTAGCTCTTAAACTGTGCAAGATATAGGCTTCCGTGTTTCGTTAGGGCGGGGTGGCTGGGGGGCGTTCTAGTGGGCGTGGCCGGAAAATCGAAATTTTTTTCTATGATCTGTAGCGGACGTTACCAGTAATATATATTCCGAATATGGTGACCTTAGCTCCAAAACTGCGGGAGATATAAGCATTTCAAATTATTTTGGGAGGGGGGCTGGTGGGCGTAATAATGGGCGTGGCAGATAAACCTAGCATAAAATTTTTCGGGAGGTCAGCAGCAATATACCTACCAAATTTGATTACTCTAGCTTCAAAATTGTGGGAGATATTCACGTTTAATCGATTTGCGATTTGAACACCTCATCGACATGTTATCGATTTGCCAGTCTCCCAGTGGGCGTGGCATAAATTTGAAACAAACTTGATCTGAAGCAGGTAGCTATAATCATAACACAAAAGATTTCAAGAGTCTATCTAACATCGTTTCGGAAATACGTGCGTTCATCCAGACAGACAGACGGACAGACGGACGGCCTTCGGTACTTTCGGTATTAGAGTATAAAAAATAGCTGGTCAAACATCTGCTGTATTGAGATCGACGTTAATGGAAGACCTTGCCGCACAGGGTACAAATCAAGCCGCTTCTGATTACGTACACGAAGCCTCTTTTGTTCCCGTCACATCGACAGTCACTTTTCCGGTAGCTTCAAATTCAGCCCTTACTTATACGACTAATTGCTCATCTGGAGGAGCTTATACATTTGGCAATGAGCCAATAATGGTCAGCAGCTCAAGCCAACTATTTGGATCAACCACACTAAGTCAGCAGCCATCTGGTTCATGTTGCTCACTACCACCTCTTGCTAAAAATGTTACATTGCCCATATTCCAGCCGGCCCCAGTCACCTTGCAAAAAATCATCAGGGTCACCCAAAAAGACTGCGAATAAAAGACCCTTACTGATAACAGAAAATCCATTTTCTATTCTCGCTGCGGAAGAAGATTGCCAAGCTGACGATAACGTTGACATGGAAGTTGTTCAGTTCGAAACCGACAATGAGGAGACGCGGCAGCCTCAAGTTCCAGTGGCAAAGAATACGCCAAAGCCTAGCCAAATCACAGTATTGGTTGTCACCGATGTACCAGCCTTGGACAAATACCTTGACTCGGCGGTACCCACCGACTCATATGAGCTCAAAGCTGCTCGTAATGGCAACTTGCGCATTTACGCTCGCGACTCTGAAGCCCACAGAGCCATCACAAAAAAGCTTTCCGCAGTAGATCTTCAATATACGCACTTCTGCCTCCCTGAAGACAGACCCTTTAGAGTGGTGGTATGCATTTTGGCTGCCTCTACCCCTATCGAGCAAATTATTACTGCATTCAACTCGCAAGGTCACACTGTGGTGAATACTTATAATCCAAAGTCAAAGTCACAGCTTGAGAACTCTTCTGAAACTGATCCATGCGAAACTTCTGGCCAGAACGTTTGGTTTATAGATCTCAAAAAGGCCATTAACAAAGGGAAGCACTAAAGGTCAACAAAGTCGGCCGGCAAAGAGTTAGTGTGAAGATGCCGAGGAAAAATATTGACATGCGCCAATGTTACCGATGCTTTGGCTTTGACCACACAACAAATTACTGCACCAAGGAGACCAGATGTGGTAGATGCAGTAAGTCGCACTGGACTGGTTCTAACCAGTGCCAAGCAAAGAACTATGACGACCTGGAGTGTGTCAATTGTCATGGAAAACACGACGCAACCCATAAGGGCTGCATAATATACGCCCACGGCTTAAAAGCCGTAAAAGTGGAATTAACACTGGTCCCATAACGCGCGAAGGATATTCTCAGCACCCTCGCACCAACAAACATCAGGTAATTCCAACCGCAATCGTGCGACAGGGCCTTTCTTATGCAGACGCGTCAAGAACTGAGCAACAGAGCAGAGGATTTGATAGGAATGGCACACAACAGCATCGGGTTTCTACCTCTAATACAAGCTATCAGTCACCTCAGGGTGCCGACCAACTACATCAACGTGTAGCGAATCCAAATCAACCACAGCATCATGATCAAACGACAATTGATGGCTCACTAGCACAAATCATCATTTCAATGCAGCAGACTATAGCAGGTCTCCAGAAAACCATCGCTAAGCTACTTTAAGGGATCAAGGAGCTCAGAGGTTCCAAGCCGTGAAAGCATCTCAATTAATGGCTTCTATGCTGCGCCTCGGTACCTGGAACGCTCCTAGTATCATCCCAAATACTAATGAGCTCAAAGTGTTTCTGAACAGGCATGAAATTGACATCATGCTTATCTCAGAGACCTTCTTACACGGTGGCTCCTACTTCAATATGGTAGGTTACACCTGCTATCGAGCAGATCATCCTGGAGGCCGCCCAAGAGGAGGAGCATGTGTGCTAGTCAGGCAGGGATTAGTACACTATCACCTTCAACCGATCACGACTAACCATGTACAGTTGGCAACTGTAATGGTATCCACCAATTTGGGCGAAGTCGCGGTGGCTGCAACGTACCTTCCACCAGGATTGACTTGGATTACCCCAGACTTTGGCAGACTACTGGATCAGCATGGTCAAAAAATTATCGTTGGGGGCGACTTCAACGCAAAGCATCAGCTCTGGGGTAGCATGATGGCGAACGCTAGAGGCACTGCGCTTCATGACGCAATTACCTGCAGTGTAACTCAAGTGCTAGCCACTGGCAGGCCCACTTACTACCCGTATAATAGGGGGGATACACCTACGTGCATCGACTTTTACATGTACAAGGGAATAGCTCACAGTCTGCTCAGAGTATGAACTAACATCAGACCACTTGCCCTTAGTTGCTTCACTATCAATGTCGCCACAACGCACTACTCCAATGACAAGGCTTGTTCCGCCTGGTGCCAATATTAGACTTTTTCAAGAGGAGCTGAATAATGGTTTTAACATCAATGCGGAGTTAAACACGGTGGAGGAGGTCGATAAAGCCGTTGAAACTTTTATTAACAAGGCCAAAGAAGCAGCCCGTATTGCGGCTCCAGCAGGTGCAACTCCCTATAACAACGCACGCAATAGCGTCACCCTTTCTCCAGTAGCTGTCGGGCTTCTAACGCTTAAGCAGCGATTCAGACGCGAGTACATCAGGACCAACGACCCAGCAATCGACAGGCAGTACCGCAGGATCTCTAACAGAGTGAGAAAAGTACTAGCCATATTAAAAAGAGAAGCCACAGACGCCATTCTGGAAGAAGCTACTCCCGACGAAAGCTCGAAGCTTGCGCTCTGGAAGCTTACGAGGAGATTTAAGAGGCAAGTTGCACCGAAGTTTCCAGATCGAAATCCTGATGGTTCTTGGGCAAGATCCCCTCAGAACAGAGCCGAAGCGTTTGCGAAGAATCTGGAGGAAAGATTTCAGCCGTTCGAGACAGCGTCGACAAGAAGAGTACAGCTAGTGGCTGAATCTCTAGAAGCACCTTTGCAGTTGACCCTTCCTGTAGACCCAGTCAGCCTTACTGAAGTATAAAATGTGATCAAAGGACTTCGCAATGGCAAGACTCCAGGCGAGGACCAATTTGACAATCGCTTCATCAAGCTGCTCCCTCGCGGAGCTTTGCTATTCCTCGTGCTGATACTCAACTTTGCTCTTCGACTCGGACACTTCCCAAGCGCCTGAAAGAAAGCCAACATCATCATGCTGCACAAAAGTTGGAAGCCAGCAGATGAACTGAACTCATATCGCCCGATAAGTCTTCTGCCAGCATTTGGAAAAATTTTGGAGAGATGTATCCTTACAAGAATTCTTGACACCAGGGTGGTCAAAAAGGCAATCCCGAAATTTCAATTTGGCTTCAGAATCAGGCACGGAACGCCCGAACAACTGCACCGTGTTGTAAACTTCGCACTGGATGGATTCCACGGAAAGAAGTATGTCGTTGGAGCCTATTTGGATATCCAGCAGGCTTTCGATAGAGTGTGGCATGCAGGACCTCTGCACAAGCTTAAAGGATTACTCAATCCACCTAATCAATCTACCTAATCATCAAAAGTTTTCTTAACGAGCGCTCTTTTAAAGTTGTTCAGGACAAGCTGTTTCTCAACCAAAGAGTGTCAGAGCTGGCGTACCTCAGGGTAGCGTGTTGGGGCCAACGCTATACAGCCTGTACACACATGACATGTCATCTGTCGATGACATGCCGATGTCGGATCCCAAGATCTTACTTGTTGCTGCCTTTGCAGATGACACTGCAGTTATGGCCAGGGACAAATGCGTCTACACAGCCACGGATCACCTCCAGATCTACTTAAAAAAGTTTGAGAACTGGGCATGCCGTTGGAATATCGCAATAAATGCCGATAAGTGCGTATCCGTCATGTCTAAGAAAAGGCACCTCCCCTTTATACATGGAGAGCTCTTAGTTGCGCACAAATACCTTGGCGTCACGCTGGACAAACGGCTATCATTCAAAAGCCACATAACCGAGGTAGCTGGACGTCTCAAGGCAAAGGCACGAAGCATGTCTTGGCTCCTCAATGCGAGGAATAAGCTTTCGCTGAAAAACAAGGCGAACATATATAAAGTTATTCTGGCACCCATCTGGAGATATGGTATCCAGGTATACGGCATAGCTTCAAAGTCGAACCTCAACAAAATACGAGTTTCACAGGCACAAAATTTGCGAAGAATGACTGGCGCGGCATGGTACATTTTCAATAGAGACATCGAAAATGAGCTCCAAATTCCGAAAATCGGAGATGTCATTAACCGCCAAGCTGCTGCATACCTGGACAAGCTCGCAAGCCACCCGAACCGACTGGCGCAAAAGCTCCTAAGAGCGAGTCGTATTCACGGAATAAGGGCAAGAAGGAGACTCCGGAGGGTTCCCCCAACAGACTTACCAAACAGAAGAATACAATAATATTTTTACCTTCTTTTAATTCACGCTATTATTTAGGTTTGAATATATATACATATATATATATATTTATACTCTTTTCGAAGAAAATAGTATATTAAATTTGTGCTGAAGCTTGTAACGCATAGAAGGAAGCGTCGGAGACCCCAAAAGTTACTGCCAGTATGTTTAGAAAAACAAAACAAATTGATCTAGCCATGTCCGTCTGTCTGTCTGTCTGTATGTATGCAAACTAGTCCCTCAGTTTTTGAGCTATCGCGATGCAACTTTGCACAGACACTTAATATTCAAAGGGACAGCACATTGGTCGGAGCCGGCCGGATCGGACAACTATATCCTATAGCTGCCATACAACTCTAAGCCGGTTTTGGCCATAAGTCCGATGTTTTTAGAGCAATTGCTTTCAATTTATTTGTAAACTTTAACATTTTTATAACTCATCAAAATTGCAAGACGGTTGAGTCATAAATAGCGAAGATATGCGTCATTAAATATTTTGAAAAAACAGGTGCATATAAGCAAACAAACCCAAGCACAAGAAAGCTTTTGACAGTCTGCTCTTCAAGGGATTTTGTCATCGATCATCAAAACTGCTTGTGGCGTAAGGGATAAAGTGGCGCCCTGGCAAGCGAAAGGTGCTGGTTCAATTCCTAGCGGCGACCAATAATTATTTTCATTTTTTCTATACTGCTTTTCAAATGTAAAATAACTGTAATACAATTCATTTATTTATTTTCATTTTTTTCTTATTCTTCCTTTCAAATATAAAACAACTGTAATCAAATTAATTTGCTTCCAATGTCTTAGGACAAAAACAATGCCACGCGAAAAAACAAATGCTCAGTATAATCGAGTTTGTGCGATTTTTAAAACAGCTTGGTGTAAGTAGTTGAGTGCTGCGTTGACAAACGCGAGTTGCAGGTTGCAGCAAAACAAAAGAAGTTAGCTTTTGACAGTCTGCTCTTCAAGGGATTTTGTCATCAATCATTGAAACGGCTTATGGCGTAGGGGTTTAAGTGACGCCCCAGCAAACGAAAGGTCATAAGTTCGAGTCTCAGAGGCGACTGGTCATTTATTTTCATTTTTTCTTTTTCTTCCTTTCAAATATAAAACAACTGTAATCAAATTAATTTGCTTCCAATGTCTTAGAGCAAAAACCATGCCACGCGAAAAAACAAATGCTCAGTATAATCGAGTTTGTCAGCGATTTTTAAAACAGCTTGGTGTAAGTAGTTGAGTGCTGCGTTGACAAACGCGAGTTGCAGGTTGCAGCAAAACAAAATAAGTTAGCTTTTGACAGTCTGCTCCTCAAGGGATTTTGTCATCGATCATCAAAACTGGTGTTGCTTGTGCTGACCAACGAAAGCCCGCGGGTACGAAACTCAGCGGCGACTGGTCATATCACAAACTATACAACGCAAAAGAAAATATCAGTATAATCGAGTTTGTCAGCGCATTTCAAAACTGCTTGGTGGCGTAAGTATTCGAGTGCTGCACTGACAAACGGAAGAGCATGGTTCAAATCTCAGCCGCGACTCATTGCTTTTTATTTGTTTTCTAATTATTTTTTTCAAATATATATCAAAAAGCTTAAATTCAATAATTTAAAAAAAACAAGTGGAGAAGGATTATCTTCGGCGTGCCGAAGATTAAATACTCTTTTCGAACCTTTAAGCAATTTTCACTATTTTTCCGTGACTACTTATTTAATTCGCAGATATTAATGTCGCATACATATACCCCTACATATAAAATAAAATATATAAAGGTATTCATGTAAACAGTGACGTTTCACTATCCGCAGCTCGTGGACGCGTCCCTTAGCATTCATACGTGCTACCGAATTGAACAATAAACAAGTTTCAGTTTTTCCAAAAAGTCAAAACTACATTACATATGTATACTACAATATACATACCAAATTTTGTGCCTGTTGCTCTTATAGCTTTCAAGGCCGCTGTCGGAAATTGAATTGTCATAAAACTTAATCTGAACATTCGAGAGCTTATATTCAGAATTTGAGATCCATATTTTTTTTCGCGTGGCATTGGTTTTGTCAATGAACTTAAATTTTTTTTTTGAATTATTCTATTGAAGCTACTTTATGTATGAAAAAAAAAATTAGAAACAATTCAGGAAATTGGAAATAAATGAATTTGATTACAGCTATTATATATTTGAAAAGAAGAATAAGAAAAAATTAAAATAAATGACCAGTCGCCGCTGGCACTTGAACCCAGGACCTTTCGTTCGGCAGTTCGCAACTTTACCCCTTACGCCACAAGCCGTTTTGATGATCGCTGACAAAATCCCTTGAAGAGCAGACTGTCAGAAGCTTTCTTGTTTTGCTTTTTACTGCTTACACCAAGCAGTTTTAAAAATCGCTGACAAACTCGATTTATACTGAGCTTTTGTTTTTTCGCGTGGCATTGTTTTTGTTATAAGCCATTGAAAGCAAATGAATTGGATTACAGTTATTATATATTTGAAAAGTAGAATAAGAAAAAATGAAAATAAATGAATAAAGTCGCCGCTGGCACTTGAACCCTGGACCTTTCGCTCACCAGTTCGCAACTTTACCCCTTACGCCACAAGCCGTTTTGATGATCGCTGACAAAATTGCATGAAGAGCCGACTGTTACAAATTTCCTTGTTTTGTTTTCCTGCAACCTGCAACTCGCGTTTGTCAGCATTTGTTTTTTCGCGTGGCATTGTTTTTGTTCTAAGCCATTGGAAGCAAATTAATTTGTTTACATTTATATATTTGAAAGGAAGAAAAAGAAAAAAGTAATAAATTAACAATCAGTCGCTGCCGAGGCTCGAACTTGCGAAACTTGCGTTCGTTAGCGCGGCTCTTTACGCCTTACGCCACAAACCGTTTTGATGATCGATGACAAAATACCTTGAAGAGCAGACTATCAAAAGCTTTCTTGCGCTTGACTTTGTTTGCTCATATGCACCTGTTTTTCAAAATGTTTAATGACGCATATCTTCGCTGTTTATGACTCAATCGATTTGCGATTTGCTTTGAAAACATGGGATTTATGGCCAAAACCGACATTGAGGTGTATGGCAGCTATAAGATATAGTTTTCCGATCCGGCCGGCTCCGACCAATGTGCTGTCCCCTTGAATAATAAGTGTCTGTGCAAAGTTGCATCGCGATAGCTCAAAAGCTGAGGGACTAGTTTGCATACATACAGACAGACAGGCAGACAGACAGACAGACAGACAGACAGACAGACGGACATGGCTAGATCAATTTGTTTTGTTTTTCTAAGCATATTGGCAGTAACTTTTGGGGGTCTCAGATGCTTCCTTCTATGCGTTACAAACTTCAGGACAAACTTAATATACTATTTTCTTCGAAAAGAGTATAAACATTTAAATTCAAATGATACCAATTCTTAGAGCAAAAAGATAAATGCCACGCGATAAAACGATTTTTTACTTCTATTGAAATTTCAGTGGTGCAGTTGGCAGAGTGAAAATTGCCTAAAGGTTCGAAAGAGTATAAAATCTTCGGCACGCCAAAGATAATTCTAACCACTTGTTTTTGTTTTTGTTTTAACATAAGACACTGTAGTATAAGTTACTAAAAATAGTAAGAGTAGGCTATATATATTAATTGTAAATAATTGTAAATAAAAGAACTGTACATAAAAAAAAAAAAGTGGGGAAGGATTATCTTCGGCGTGCCGAAGATTTTATACTCTTTTCGAACCTTTGGGCAATTTTCACTCTGCCAACTGCACCACCGAAATATTTAATGACGCATATCGTTGCTAATTTTAACTGTATCGATTTGTAATTTTAAACATTGATGAATTACAAGGATGTTCAAGTGTACAAGGAAATTTAAGGCGATAGCTTTGAAAAGATCGGATATATGGGCAAAACTGACTTCCAGTTGTATGTCAGCTATAAGTTATAGTGGTCCGATACGGCCGGCTTCGTTTAATGTGATGTATGTTAATAAGCATCGGTACAAAGTTTAATCGCGATAGCTTTGAGAACATGGGATTTATGGGCAAAACTGACTTCCAGTTGTATGTCAGCTATAAGATATAGTGGTCCGATCCGGCCGGTTCCGACAAATGTGCTGTCCCCTTGAATAATAAGTGTCTGTGCAAGTTGCATCGCGATAGCTCAAAAACTGAGGAACTAGTTTGCATACATACAGACAGACAGACGAACATGGCTAGATCAATTTGTTTGGTCATTCTAACTAACAACAAGGAGATACCCTGAACCAAGTCCTTACGATCATGCATACTAATCTAAACACACACATGCTGCAGTTCCACCAGTACAAGCAGTGCAAGCGGCTTAAGCAGTTAGCTTGCTTTTCACCGAGCCCCACACAATAGAAAGTAAAATCTTAAAAAACTTCTGTGTTTATTGTCCGATCTCCTGAAATTTTTAAGACATAACACTGGCTATAAAATGTGTGACCAAACCAAATTGCAAGGTCGTACCTTCAAAAATGCGTTTTTTAAAATTTGGGGAAAGTTGTGGGGTGGTATCCAAAAGTGAAAAATTTGTTACATGTGTATGCTATTCGAGATTATACATTCCAAATTAGGGGCCTCTAGCTCTTATAACTTGTAAGTTATAGCCCAAAAACGCTAGTCTGAAATCGAAATTTATCGATAACTTTTGAATGGGTCAAGTTATCGATAAATGAAATAAACTTGATCTGTCCAGGGACTACGAGAACTTTTAATCCAAATATGAAGTCTCTAGCTCTTGTAGTCTCTGATATCTGTGTGTTCATACAGACGAAGAAAATAGTATATTTAGTTTGTGCTGAAGTTTGTAACGCATAGAAGGAAGCGTCTGAGACCGCCTAAATACACTGCCAGTATGCTTAGAAAAACAAAACAAATTGATCTAGCCATGTCCGTCTGTCTGTCTGTATGTATGCAAACTAGTCCCTCAGTTTTTTAGCTATCAAGATGCAACTTTGCACAAACTCTTATTATTCAAGGGGACAGCACATTGGTCGAATCCGTCCGGATCGGACCACTATATCTGATAGCTGCCATACAACTCGAAGCCGGTTTTGGTAATAAATCCGATGTTTTCAAAGCAATTGCTTTCAACTTCCTTGAACATCTTATAACTCATCAATGGGTAAAATCGCAAATCGATTGAGTCATAAACAGCGAAGATATGCGTCATTTAATATTTTGAAAGAACAGGTGCATATGAGCAAACAAAGTCAAGCGCAAGTAAGCATTTTTGAAGGTACGACCTTGCAATTTGGTTTGGTAACACATATTATCGACAATTGCTTGCCCCAAAAATTTCAATAAGATGGGACAATAAACACAGAAGTTATTTAAGATTTAACTTTCCATTGTGTGGGGCTCAGCGAAAAGCAAGCTAACTGCTTAAACCGCTTGCACTGCTTGTACTGCTTGTACTGCAGCATGTGTGTGTTTAGAGCAGTACGAATGATTGTAAGGACTGGGTTCAGGGTATCTCGTAGTCGGGCACTCTCGACTAGAGCAATCTTACTTGTTTTATTTGAAAAGCAGAATAAGCAAAAATGAAAATAATTATTGGTCGCCGCTAGGGATCGAATTCTGTACCTTTCGCTTGACAGGGCGCCACTTTATCCCTTACGCCACAAGCAGTTTTGATGATCAATGACAAAATCGCTTGAAGAGCAGACTATCAGAAGCTTACTTGTATTGTTTTCCTGCAACCTGCAACTCGCGTTTGTCAGCATTTGTTTTTTCGCAGGGCATTGTTTTTGTTCTAAGCCATTATTGGAAGCAAATTTATTTGATTACAGTTATATATTTGAAAGGAAGAAAAAGAAAAAGTATTAAATTGATAATCAGTCGCCGCCGAGACTCGAACTTGCGAAACTTGCGTTCGTTAGCGCGGCGCTTTACGCCTTCCGCCACAAACCGTTTTCATGATCGATGCCAAAATCCCTAGAAGAGCAGACTGTCAAAAGCTTTCTTGCGCTTGGGTTTGGTTGCTCATATGCACCTGATTTTTCAGAATATTTAATGACGCAAATCTTCGCAATGTATGACTCAATCGTTTTGCAATTTTACCCATTGATGAGTTATAAGGATATTCAAGTGTACAAGAAAATTTAAAGCAATTGCTTTGAAAACATCGGATTTATGGCCAAAACCGACTTAGAATTGTATGGCAGCTATAAGATATAGTGGTCTGATCCGGCCGGCACCGACCAATGTGCTGTTTGTTGATTAATAAGTATCTGTGCAAAGTTTTATCGCGATAGCTTTGAAAACATGGGATTTATGACCAAAACCGACTTCAAGTTGTATGGCAGCTATAAGATATTAAGGTCCGATCCGGCCGGCACCGACCAATGTGCTGTCCCCTTGAATAAGAAGTGTCTGTGCAAAGTTGCATCAAGATAGCTCAGGGACTGTTTGCATACATACAGACAGACAGACAGACCGACGGACATGGCTAGATCAATTTGTTTTGTCATTTTAACATACTGGCAGTAACTTTTGGGGGTCTCAGACGCTTCCTTCTATACGTTACAAGCTTCAGCACAAACTTAATATGCTATTTTCTTCGAAAAGAGTATAAACAAGTAAGAGTGCTCTAGTCGGGAGTGCCCGACTAGGATATACTCTGAACCCAGTTCTGACTTCCATTTATACTTGCCTAATAGTGTGCATACATACAAACACACACATACTGCAAGCAGTACATGCGGTTTAAGCAGTTAGCTAGCTTTTTCACTGAGACCCACACAATGGAAAGTAAACTCTTAAATAATTTCTGTGTTTACTGTCCGATCATTCTAAAATTTTTAGGACATAACATTGGCTTGGTCATACCTTCGAAAATGAGTTTTTTGAACTTTTAGGGGGATTGGGGGGTGGTATCAAAAAAGTGACATATTTGTTACATGTGTATGCTATTCGTGATTATACATGCCAAATTTAGGGCATCTAGCTCTTATAACTTTCAAGTAATGGCCAAAAAACACTAGTCTGAAATAGAAATGTATCGATAACATTGAAACGAGACGAGTTATCGATAAAATGAATCAAACTTGTACTGTTCCGGCACTACGAGAACATATATTTCAAATATATGTCTCTAGCTATTGTAGTCTCTGAAATCTGCGTGTTCATACAGACGGACAGACGGATGGGCAGACGGACATGGCTAGATCGACTCGGCTGTTGATACTGATCAATAATATATACTTTATATGGTCAGAGATGCTACCTTATGCCTGTTACATACTTTTGCACAAAACCATAATACCCTTTTTACCCATTTTTAATGGGTTCTGGGTATAAAAATGTATATGAGCTAGAGGCCCCAAATTTGGCAAGTATAATCTCGAATATCATACACATGTTATAAATATATACCACCCCCAAATCCCCCCAAAAGCTCAAAAACATTCATTTTTGAAGGTTTGACCTTGCAACACACATTTTATGGCCAATGTTATGTCCTAAAAATTTCAGAAATATCGGATAAACATAGAACTTATTTAAAAATTTACTTTCCATTGTGTGGGGCTTAAACCGCTAGCACTGCTTGTCCTGCAGCATGTGTGTTTAGATTAGTATGAATAATTGTAAGGACCGGGTTGATTGTATCTCCCGGCTAGAGCACTCTTACTGGCTTCTGTTGCTGGTTTACGAAACCATTTTCAAATAACCTTAGTAAAAATGTTTTTAAATCAACAGAAGTATTAAATGTATTAATCTTGACATAATAACAACTTTTTTCGAACCTTTAGACAATTTTCATTCTGCCAACTGCAGCACTTTCATTTGCTGTAATAATTCATTTTATCGCGTGGCATTTATTTTTTTTGTTCTAAGAATATTAAATTTTTGCCAGTTGTATGGTAGCTACAAGATATAGTGGTCCGATCCGGCCGGCTCAGATCAATGTGCTGACATTTTGAATAATAAGTATCTGTACAAAGTTTCATCGCTATAGCTTTGAAAACATGGGATATATAGCCAAACCCGACTTCGAGTTGTATGGTAGCTATAAGATATAGTCATCCGATCCGGCCGGGTCCAATCAATGCTATGTATATTTGAATAATAAGTATCTGTACAAAGTTTCATCGCTATAGCTTTGAAAACATGGGATATATAGCCAAAACCGACTTCCAGTTGTATGGCAGCTTTAAGATATAGTGGTCCAATATGGCCGGTTCCGACCAATGTGCTGTCCCTTTGAATAATAAGTCTCTGTGCAAAGTTTTATCACGATAGCTCAAAAACTGAGGGACTAGCTTGCATACATACAGACATACAGACATACGGACATGGCTAGATCAATTTGTTTTGTCATTCTAAGCATACTGCCAGTAACTTTTGGGGGTCTCCGACGCTTCCTTCTATGCGTTACAAACTTCAGCACAAACTTAATATACAATTTTCTTCGAAAAGAGTATAAATATGTAGTATGAATAAAATAAAAAAGTTCCATTCTACTGGAAAGGATTGTTTTGTAAAATAAACTAGGCTTGAGAGTATAAATTTGTTTATAAACTGAGTACGGCTCCTACCACATTAATAAAATTTCGTAATTTTAATAATTCTCATTTATGACAGCAAGCGACTTTGTAGATCCTGCCAACCGAGCTACACAAGTAAAATTTGACAACTGACGATAGCTAAAATTAGCAGTTTCGATCTCATATTGCCTTGGTAGCCTGTAATCGTCGGAAAAATGTTTCTAAGAAACAAAAAGTTTTTCAAAATATTTCGATTTTACACCTAAGGTGTCGGACACTCCCAACTTTACATAAGAGTAAAGATCACATATCTTCATATTTTTCAGCAAGGTTTTTATACTCTTTTCGAAGAAAATAGTATATTTAGTTTGTGCTGAAGTTTGTAACGCATAGAAGGAAGCGTCTGAGACCGCCTAAATACACTGCCAGTATGCTTAGAAAAACAAAACAAATTGATCTAGCCATGTCCGTCTGTCTGTCTGTATGTATGCAAACTAGTCCCTCAGTTTTTAGCTATCAAGATGCAACTTTGCACAAACTCTTATTATTCAAGGGAACAGCACATTGGTCGAATCCGTCCGGATCGGACCACTATATCTGATAGCTGCCATACAACTCGAAGCCGGTTTTGGTAATAAATCCGATGTTTTCAAAGCAATTGCTTTCAACTTCCTTGAACATCTTATAACTCATCAATGGGTAAAATCGCAAATCGATTGAGTCATAAACAGCGAAGATATGCGTCATTTAATATTTTGAAAGAACAGGTGCATATGAGCAAACAAAGTCAAGCGCAAGTAAGCATTTTTGAAGGTACGACTTGCAATTTGGTTTGGTAACACATATTATCGACAATTGCTTGCCCCAAAAATTTCAATAAGATGGGACAATAAACACAGAAGTTATTTAAGATTTAACTTTCCATTGTGTGGGGCTCAGCGAAAAGCAAGCTAACTGCTTAAACCGCTTGCACTGCTTGTACTGCTTGTACTGCAGCATGTGTGTGTTTAGAGCAGTACGAATGATTGTAAGGACTGGGTTCAGGGTATCTCGTAGTCGGGCACTCTCGACTAGAGCAATCTTACTTGTTTTATTTGAAAAGCAGAATAAGCAAAAATGAAAATAATTATTGGTCGCCGCTAGGGATCGAATTCTGTACCTTTCGCTTGACAGGGCGCCACTTTATCCCTTACGCCACAAGCAGTTTTGATGATCAATGACAAAATCGCTTGAAGAGCAGACTATCAGAAGCTTACTTGTATTGTTTTCCTGCAACCTGCAACTCGCGTTTGTCAGCATTTGTTTTTTCGCAGGGCATTGTTTTTGTTCTAAGCCATTATTGGAAGCAAATTTATTTGATTACAGTTATATATTTGAAAGGAAGAAAAAGAAAAAGTATTAAATTGATAATCAGTCGCCGCCGAGACTCGAACTTGCGAAACTTGCGTTCGTTAGCGCGGCTCTTTACGCCTTCCGCCACAAACCGTTTTCATGATCGATGCCAAAATCCCTAGAAGAGCAGACTGTCAAAAGCTTTCTTGCGCTTGGGTTTGGTTGCTCATATGCACCTGATTTTTCAGAATATTTAATGACGCAAATCTTCGCAATGTATGACTCAATCGTTTTGCAATTTTACCCATTGATGAGTTATAAGATGTTCAAGGAAATTTAAAGCAATTGCTTTGAAAACATCGGATTTATGGCCAAAACCGACTTAGAGTTGTATGGCAGCTATAAGATATAGTGGTCTGATCTGGCCGGCACCGACCAATGTGCTGTTTGTTGAATAATAAGTATCTGTGCAAAGTTTTATCGCGATAGCTTTGAAAACATGGGATTTATGACCAAAACCGACTTCAAGTTGTATGGCAGATATAAGATATTAAGGTCCGATCCGGCCGGCACCGACCAATGTGCTGTCCCCTTGAATAAGAAGTGTCTGTGCAAAGTTGCATGAAGATAGCTCAGGGACTGTTTGCATACATACAGACAGACAGACCGACGGACATGGCTAGATCAATTTGTTTTGTCATTCTAACATACTGGCAGTAACTTTTGGGGGTCTCAGACGCTTCCTTCTATGCGTTACAAACTTCAGCACAAACTCAATATGCTATTTTCTTCGAAAAGAGTATAAACAAGTAAGAGTGCTCTAGTCGGGAGTGCCCGACTAGGATATACTCTGAACCCAGTTCTGACTTCCATTTATACTTGCCTAATAGTGTGCATACATACAAACACACACATACTGCAAGCAGTACATGCGGTTTAAGCAGTTAGCTAGCTTTTTCACTGAGACCCACACAATGGAAAGTAAACTCTTAAATAATTTCTGTGTTTATTGTCCGATCATTCTAAAATTTTTAGGACATAACATTGGCTATAAAATGTGTGACCAAACCAAATTGCAAGGTCATACCTTCGAAAATGAGTTTTTTGAACTTTTAGGGGGATTGGGGGGTGGTATCAAAAAAGTGACATATTTGTTACATGTGTATGCTATTCGTGATTATACATGCCAAATTTAGGGCATCTAGCTCTTATAACTTTCAAGTAATGGCCAAAAAACACTAGTCTGAAATAGAAATGTATCGATAACATTGAAACGAGACGAGTTATCGATAAAATGGATCAAACTTGTACTGTTCCGGCACTACGAGAACATATATTTTAAATATATGTCTCTAGCTATTGTAGTCTCTGAAATCTGCGTGTTCATAAAGACGGACAGACGGATGGGCAGACGGACATGGCTAGATCGACTCGGCTGTTGATACTGATCAATAATATATACTTTATATGGTCAGAGATGCTACCTTATGCCTGTTACATACTTTTGCACAAAACCATAATACCCTTTTTACCCATTTTTAATGGGTTCTGGGTATAAAAATGTATATGAGCTAGAGGCCCCAAATTTGGCAAGTATAATCTCCAATATCATACACATGTTATAAATATTTCACTTTTTGGATACCACCCCCAAATCCCCCCAAAAGCTCAAAAACATTCATTTTTGAAGGTATGACCTTGCAACACACATATTATGGCCAATGTTATGTCCTAAAAATTTCAGAAATATCGGATAAACATAGAATTTATTTAAAAATTTACTTTCCATTGTGTGGGGCTTAAACCGCTAGCACTGCTTGTCCTGCAGCATGTGTGTTTAGATTAGTATGAATAATTGTAAGGACCGGGTTGATTGTATCTCCCGGCTAGAGCACTCTTACTGGCTTCTGTTGCTGGTTTACGAAACCATTTTCAAATAACCTTAGTAAAAATGTTTTTAAATCAACAGAAGTATTAAATGTATTAATCTTGACATAATAACAACAAACTTAACAAAAACAAGTGGGAAAGGATCATCTTCGGCGTGCCGAAGATTTTATACTCTTTTCGAACCTTTAGACAATTTTCATTCTGCCAACTGCAGCACTTTCATTTGCTGTAATAATTCATTTTATCGCGTGGCATTTATTTTTTTTGTTCTAAGAATATTAAATTTTTGCCAGTTGTATGGTAGCTACAAGATATAGTGGTCCGATCCGGCCGGCTCAGATCAATATGCTGACATTTTGAATAATAAGTATCTGTACAAAGTATCATCGCTATAGCTTTGAAAACATGGGATATATAGCCAAACCCGACTTCGAGTTGTATGGTAGCTATAAGATATAGTCATCCGATCCGGCCGGGTCCAATCAATGCTATGTATATTTGAATAATAAGTACCTGTGCAAAGTTTCAGTGCGATAGCTTTGAAAACATGGGATTTATGGCCAAAACCGACTTCCAGTTGTATGGCAGCTTTAAGATATAGTGGCCGGTTCCGACCAATGTGCTGTCCCTTTGAATAATAAGTCTCTGTGCAAAGTTTTATCACGATAGCTCAAAAACTGAGGGACTAGCTTGCATACATACAGACAGACAGACATACGGACATGGCTAGATCAATTTGTTTTGTCATTCTAAGCATACTGCCAGTAACTTTTGGGGGTCTCCGACGCTTCCTTCTATGCGTTACAAACTTCAGCACAAACTTAATATACTATTTTCTTCGAAAAGAGTATAAATATGTAGTATGAATAAAATAAAAACGTTCCATTCTACTGGAAAGGATTGTTTTGTACAATAAACTAGGCTTGAGAGTATAAATTTGTTTATAAACTGAGTACGGCTCCTACCACATTATTTTCGATCTCATATTGCCTTGTTAGCCTGTAATCGTCGAAAAAATGTATCTAAGAAACAAAAAGTTAACCAAAATATTTCGATTTTACACCTAAGGTGGCGGACACTCCCAACTTTACATAAGAGTAAAGATCACATATCTTCATTTTTTTCAGCAAGGTTTTTATACTCTTTTCGAAGAAAATAGTATATTTAGTTTGTGCTGAAGTTTGTAACGCATAGAAGGAAGCGTCTGAGGCCGCCTAAATACACTGCCAGTATGCTTAGAAAAACAAAACAAATTGATCTAGCCATGTCCGTCTGTCTGTCTGTATGTATGCAAACTAGTCCCTCAGTTTTTGAGCTATCAAGATGCAACTTTGCACAAACTCTTATTATTCAAGGGGACAGCACATTGGTCGAATCCGTCCGGATCGGACCACTATATCTTATAGCTGCCATACAACTCGAAGCCGGTTTTGGTAATAAATCCGATGTTTTCAAAGCAATTGCTTTCAACTTCCTTGAACATCTTATAACTCATCAATGGGTAAAATCGCAAATCGATTGAGTCATAAACAGCGAAGATATGCATCATTAAATATTTTGAAAGAACAGGTGCATATGAGCAAACAAAGTCAAGCGCAAGTAAGCTTTTGATAGTCTGCTCTTCAAGGTATTTTGTCATCGATCATCAAAACGGTTTGTGGCGTAAGGCGTAAAGAGCCGCGCTAACGAACGCAAGTTTCGCAAGTTCGAGCCTCGGCGGCGACTGATTGTTAATTTATTACTTTTTTCTTTTTCTTCCTTTCAAATATATAAATGTAATCAAATTAATTTGCTTCCAATGGCTTAGAACAAAAACAATGCCACGCGAAAAAACAAATGCTGACAAACGCGAGTTGCAGGTTGCAGGAAAACAAAACAAGGAAATTTGTAACAGTCGGCTCTTCATGCAATTTTGTCAGCGATCATCAAAACGGCTTGTGGCGTAAGGGGTAAAGTTGCGAACTGGTGAGCGAAAGGTCCAGGGTTCAAGTGCCAGTTTTAGTCATTTATTTTCATTTTTTCTTATTCTACTTTTCAAATATATAATAACTGTAATCAAATTCATTTGCTTTCAATGGCTTAGAACAAAACAAGTAAGAGTGCTCTAGTCGGGAGTGCCCGACTACGAGATACCCTGAACCCAGTCCTTACAATCATTCATATTAATCTAAACACACACATGCTGCAGTACAAGCAGTACAAGCAGTGCAAGCGGTCTAAGCAGTTAGCTTGCTTTTCGCTGAGCCCCACATAATGGAAAGTTAAATCTTAAATAACTTCTGTGTTTATCGTCCGATCTTATTGAAATTTTTGGGGCAAACAATTGTCAATAATATGTGTGACCAAACCAAATTGCAAGGTCGTACCTTCAAAAATGCGTTTTTTTAACTTTTGGGGGGTTTGGGGGGTGGTATCCAAAAAGTGAAAAATTTGTTCATGTGTATGCTATTCGAGATTATACATGTCAAATTAGGGGCCTCTAGCTCTTATAACTTGTAAGTTATATCCAAAAAACGCTGGTCTAAAATCGAAATTTATCGATAACTTTTGAACGGGACGAGCTATCGATAAATTTTAATAAACTTGATCTGTCCCGGGATTAGGAGAACTTATGTTCCAAATATGAAGTCTCTAGCTCTTGTAGTCTCTGATATCTGTGTGTTCATACAGACAGACAGACGGACAGACGGACAGCCGGACAGACGGACAGACGGACAGACGGACAGACAGACGGACATGGCCAGATCGACTCGGCTATTGATACTGATCAATAATATATATACTTTATATGGTCGGAGATGCTTCCTTATGCCTGTTACATACATTTGCACAAACCCATAATACCCTTTTTACCCATTTTTAATGGGTTCAGGGTATAAACAATGCCACGCGAAAAAACAAAAGGTCAGTATAAATCGAGTTTGTCAGCGATTTTTAAAACTGCTTGGTGTTAGCAGTAAAAAGCAAAACAAGAAAGCTTTTGACAGTCTGCTCTTCAAGGAATTTTGTCATCGATCATTGAAACGGCTTGTGGCGTAGGGGTTTAAGTGACGCCCTAGCAAACGAAAGGTTCCAAGCTCGAGTCTCAGCAGCGACTGGTCATTTATTTGCACTTTTTATACCCTGAACCCATTAAAAATGGGTAAAAAGGGTATTATGGTTTTGTGCAAAAGTATGTAACAGGCATAAGGAAGCATCTCCGACCATATAAAGTATATATTCTTGATCAGTATCAACAGCCAAGTCGATTTAGCCATGTCCGTCTGTCTGTCTGTCCGTCCGTCCGTCCGTCTGTCTGTATGAACACGCGGATATCAGAGACTACAAAGGCTAGAGACTTCATATTTGGAATATAAGTTCTCGTAGTGCCGGGACAGATCAAGTTTATTTCATTTTATCGATAGCTCGACCCATTCAAAAGTTATCGATAAATTTCGATTTCAGACCAGCGTTTTTTAACTATAACTTACAAGTTATAAGAGCTAGAGGCCCCTAATTTGGCATGTATAATCTCGAATAGCATACACATGTAACAAATTTTACTTTTTTGGATACCACCCCCCAATCCTCCCAAAAATTCAAAAAACTCATTTTTGAAAGTATGACCTTGCAATTTTGTTTGGTCACACATTTTATAGCCAATGTTATGTCCTACAAATTTTAAAAAGATCGGACAATAAACACAGAAGTTATATGAGATTTAACTTTCCATTGTGTGGGGCTCAGCGAAAAAGAAAGCTAACTGCTTAAACCGCAGGCACTGCTTGCAGTATGTGTGTGTTTGTATGTATGCACACTATTGGGCAAGTATGAATGGATGTCAGAACTGGGTTCAGGGTATCTCCTAGTCCTATAAAATAACTGTAATCAAATTCATTTGCTTCCAATGTCTTAGAACAAAAACAATGCCACGCGAAAAAACAAATGCTCAGTATAATCGAGTTTGTCAGCGATTTTTAAAACTGCTTGGTGTTAGCAGTAAAAAGCAAAAGAAGTAAGCATTTGACAGTCTGCTCTTTAAGGAATTTTGTCATCGATCATTGAAACGGCTTGTGGCGTAGGGGTTTAAGTGACGCCCTAGCAAACGAAAGGTTCCAAGCTCGAGTCTCAGCGGCGACTGGTCATTTATTTTAATTTTTTCTTATTCTTCCTTTCAAATATAAAACAACTGTTATCAAATTAATTTTCTTACAATGTCTTAGAACAACAAGTGAGAACGTTGCAGTCGGGCGGAGCCGACTGCGTAATACTCTGATACCAGTGGGCGTGGCCGGAAAATCCAGGACGCAATCTTTTGGGCTGGTCAGCCCTAGTCTAAATTCCAAATTTGGGGACTCTAGCTTCAAAATTGCGGGAAATATACACGTGTTATCGAATTGTGCATTCATGTATATCGATTTTCGCGATTACGGGGGCGGGAGTGGGCGTGGTCGAAATTTTGTTTCTGTAATCTGTAGAGGACGTCACCAGTAATATATATTCCAAATATGGGGACTTTAGCTCTAAAACTGCGGGAGATATAAGCATTTCAAATTAATTTTGGAGGGGGGCTGGTGGGCGTAATAATGGGCGTGGCCGATTAACCTAGGATCCAATTTTTTCGGGAGGTCACCAGCAATATATCTACCAAATTTGATTACTCTAGCTTCAAAATTGTGGGAGTTATTCACGTTTAATCGATTTGTGATTTGAGGTGTATCGACATGTTATCGATTTGCCAGCCTCCCAGTGGGCGTGGCATAAATTTGGAATAAACTTGATCTGAAGCAGATAGCTATAATCATAACGCAAAAGATTTCAAGAGTCTATCTAATATCGTTTCGGAAATACGTGCGTTCATCCAGACAGACAGACGGACAGACGGACGGCCTGACGGACATTCGACAAAACCAATATACTATGAGTACCTTCGGTATCAGAGTATAAAAACAATGCCACGCGAAAAAACAAATGCTCAGTATAATCGAGTTTGTCAGCGATTTTTAAAACTGCTTGGTGTAAGTAGTTGAGTGCTGCGTTGACAAACGCGAGTTGCAGGTTGCAGGAAAACAAAACAAGTTAGCTTTTGACAGTCTGCTCTTCAAGGGATCTTGTCATCGATCATCAAAACTGCTGTTGCTTGTGCTGATAAACGATAGCCCGCGGGTACGAAACTCAGCGGCGACTGGTCATAACAAAAACTATACAACGCAAAAGAAAATATCAGTATAATCGAGCTTGTCAGCGCATTTCAAAACTGCTTGGTGGCGTTAGTATTAGAGTGCTGGGCTGACAAACGGGGGAGCACGGTTCAAGTCCCGCGGCCTAGGCGTTTTTATTTTTTTTCTAATTATTTGTGTTAAATATATATCAAATAGCTTGAATTCAAGAATTTAAAAGAAATATTTAAATTCATTTGATACCAATTCTTAAAACAAAAAAATAAATGCCACGCGATAAAACGATTTTTTTCTAATTTTGAAATTTCAATGGTGCAGTTGGCAAAGTGAAAATTGCCTTAAGATTCAAAAGAGTATAGAATCATAGAATATAGATAATGCTTTCCCACTTGTTCATACATTCAGTCCGTTTATTAAAATATACTTTGAGCTGGTAACAATCTCAAAAAGATCGAAATTTTTAAAAAAAATTTTATAGTTTCCAATATAACAGAGAAATTGTATTTAGGATGGAATGAAATAGACCTCGAATTCGGTTTGAGCGTCACAAAAACCATGTAATCCACTTGATCTGACTTAAGGAAGTTTCACTCATTTTGTCCATGGTCCTGTACTATTTATAGTGACTTAATTGAATTCAACTATCCCAAATGGAACGAAACAAAATTTAACAGATAAATTTAAATTTGTACGTTATTTTTAATAATTTTAGCAGTTTACTAAGAAAATTAACTATTTGAAAACATCGAGTTGAACGAAATGGTATCAGATGTTTATAAATCTTGTAAGTCTACAATTAAGGTTAGAGATTTATCATTCTAAAATGAAAAGTTCTTATGCCAAGATTGGCAAATTTGTTTTCCGAATATATAGTTGTTTCTCTGGTTGTGTAAATCTCTTGCACTGGTCCGTGCTGTAGCTACTGCGCACAGCCTCAATCTCTATCTCAACCTTAGTCTCAGCTCCAGTTTTAGTTGCTGTTGAAGTTGCAGTTGCCAGCTGCGTGTCGTGACCCGCTGGCGGAATCTTGTAATAGATTTTCAGTTACGCGAGGATTGCGTGTCCCCACAAATGCACCCAACTCCAATTCCATCCGGTTCCAGGTTGAGGCTCAGCTTGGAGATTGCGTGTCGCCATATTTGCATTGTCAGTCGCTGGCTTTTGCCCCGATTCACTTGCAGTTGGCAAAAAATTTGTTAACAATTAGCGCACCAGTGCAAGTGGGCAACCGATACGCTCCTCTTGCTCCTACTCTGGCATGCAATCGGCTCTAAGCGTTGGGCCGCTATACTTGCAGGCTGCAGTCTGCAGGTTGATGCCTTTTAAGGGATGAACATTAAGAGCCACATTCCGTTGGTTGTAACGCCGCAACATTGGTGGTCTGGCTCCGTTTACTGGGCCCCCAACTCTTGGTCAGCTCCATGCTTGGGCTGCTCTTGGTTTCATATCAATCATGCCGTC
This sequence comes from Drosophila flavopinicola, assembly GCA_035042425.1. Taxonomy (NCBI): domain Eukaryota; kingdom Metazoa; phylum Arthropoda; class Insecta; order Diptera; family Drosophilidae; genus Drosophila; species Drosophila flavopinicola. Next base: position 43,764 of record JAWNLL010000184.1, on the reverse strand, counting down.
GTTTCCATATGCTAATGACGGCAATTAATCAATGAGAAACAGTTAAAGACTCTGACGCTGAGCTGACGCCGGCGCACGCAATCAGCTCATTGACTACAAAAATTTAAACTCGAGACTCCCGCCTCGACATATGCGCCTACGTCTCCGCCTGCTCCTGGTTTCTGCATCTAATGATGTGCTAAGCTGCAACAGCATAAATACCAAATAATTGCAATGTGACCCACATTTAATTGGCAGGAAACGATTGCAGTTAAAGCGGAATTTTTCTCGCAGCGGGTGCGCTCTTGCTTTACGCTCTGCAGTTGGTTGGGATAGTTTCATTCAGTGAGCTACTAGCTCACTAGTTCATTTTCTACTGAACGAACTATTTATACACTGATACCGAAGGTACTCATAGTATATTGGTTTTGTCGGATGTCCGTCAGGCCGTCCGTCTCTCCGTCTGTCTGTCTGGATGAACGCACGTATTTCCGAAACGATATTAGATAGACTCTTGAAATCTTTAGAGCATAAATTCTCCTAATCCCGGGACAGATCAAGTTTATTTCATTTTATCGATAACTCGTACCGTTTAAAAGTTATCGATAAATTTCGATTTCAGACTTGCAAGGTCATACTTTCAAAAATGAGTTTTTTGAATTTTTGGGGGGATTGGGGGGTGGTATCCAAAAAGTGTAAAATTTGTTACATGTGTATGCTATTCGAGATTATACATGCCAAATTAGGGGCCTCTAGCTCTTATAACTTGTAAGTTATAGTTAAAAAACGCTGGTCTGAAATCGAAATTTATCGATAACTTTTGAATGGGTCGAGTTATCGATAAAATGAAATAAACTTGATCTGTCCCGGCACTACGAGAACTTATATTCCAAATATGAAGTCTCTAGCCTTTGTAGTCTCTGATATCCGCGTGTTCATACAGACAGACGGACGGACGGACGGACGGACGGACGGACAGACAGACAGACGGACATGGCTAAATCGACTTGGCTGTTGATACTGATCAAGAATATATATACTTTACATGGTCGGAGATGCTTCCTTATGCCTGTTACATACTTTTGCACAAAACCATAATACCCTTTTTACCCATTTTTAATGGGTTCAGGGTATAAAAACAAACAAACAAACAGTATAATCGAGTTTGTCAACGCATTTCAAAACTGCGTGGTGGCGTAGGTTTTAGAGTGCTGCACTGACAAACGGCAGAACATGGCTCAAATCCGAGCCGCGACTTATTGCTCTTTATTTTTTTTCTAATTATTTTTTTCAAATATATATTGCCTTTTATTTTTTTCTAATTATTTTTTTCAAATATTTATCAACTATCTTGAATTCAATAATTTAATAGAAAAATTTAAATTCATATCATACCAATTCTTAGAGCAAAAATATAAATGCTACGCGAAAAAACGATTTTTTACTACTATTGAAATTTCAGTGGTGCAGTTGGCAGAGTGAAAATTGCCTAAAGGTTCGAAAAGAGTATAAAATCTTCGGCACACCGAAGATAATCCTTTCCCACTTGTTTTTTACTTATTTTTCCTTTCAAATATAAAATAAATGTATTCCAATTCATTTGCCACCAATGTCTTAGAACAAAAACAATGCAACGCGAAAAAACAAATGCGCAGTATAATATAGTTTGTCAGCGATATTTAAAACTGTTTGGTGTAAGTAGTAGAGTGCTGCGCTAACAAACGCGAGTTGCAGGTTGCAGGAAAACAAAACAAACAAGTAAGCTTTTGACAGTTTGCTCTTCAAGCGGTTTTGTCATCGATCATCAAAACGTTTTATGTCGTAAGGGGTAGGTGACGAAAATGAAAGTGTGAGGTTTCAAATATCAGTGGCGACTGATAATTTATTTAATTTTTTCCTTATTCTTGTTTTCAAATATAAAATAACTGTGATCAAATTCATTTGCTACCAATGTCTTGGAACAAAAACTGTACAACGCGAAAAAAAAGATCAGTATAATCGAGTTTGTCAGCGCATTTAAAAACTGCTTTGTGGCGTCAGTATTAGAGTGCTGCGCTGTCAAACGGGAGAACACGGTTCAAATCCCAGCCGCGACTTTTATATTTTTTTTTTCTAATTATTTGTTTCAAATATATATCAAATAGCTTGAATTCAATATTTTAAAAGAAAAATTTAAGTTCATATGATACCAATTCTTAGAGCAAAAAAATGAATGCCACCGATAAAACGATTTTTATACTCTGATACCGAAGGTACTCACAGTATATTGGGTTTGTCGGATGTCCGTCAGGCCGTCCGTCTGTCTGTCTGGATGAACGCACGTATTTCCGAAACGATAGACTCTTGAAGTCTTTTGTGTTTTGATTACAGCTATCTGCTTCAGATCAAGTTTATTTCAAATTTGTGCCACGCCCACTGGTAGGCTGGCATATCGATAACATGTCGATACACCTTAAATAACAAATCGATTGAACGTGAATATCTCCCACAATTTTGGAGCTAAGGTCACCATATTTAAATTATATCTTACTGGTTACGTCCTCTACAGATCACAGAAAACTTATTTCGACCACGCCCACTCCCGCCCCCGTAATCGCGAAAATCGATAAACATGAATGCACAATTCGATAACACGTGTATATTTCCCGCAATTTTGAAGCAAGAGTCCCCAAATTTGAAGCTATGGCTGACTACCCCAAAAGATTCCGTCCTGGATTTACCGGCCACGCCCACTAGAACGCCCCCCAGCCACCCCGCCTCCACGAAACACGGAAGCCAACGTCTCGCACAGTTTAAGAGCTAGGGCCACCAAACTTTGAGAGTAGACTTCTAGAAAAGTTCTCTTAATGTCGGCAGAAAATTTTGGGGCCACGCCCCCTCCCGCCCCCCAAAAATCGCGAAAATTTATATCTTCGACAGTTTTAGAGCTAGAGTCACCAAATTTGTAAGATAGACTTCTTGTCACCTTCTCTAAAAATCGACAACGCCCCTCCCGGCCCCAAAAACTGGGAAGGTCGATTTCGGGTCACCCATACACCAGCAAAAATGTTCTGTTCACTTGCTTTCAGCTGTTCTTAAAATGGTATCAGAGTATTACGCAGTCGGCTCCGCCCGACTGCAACGTTCTCATTTGTTTAGTGGTGCAGTTGGCAGAGTGAAAATTGCCTAAATGTTCGAAAAGAGTATAGAATCTTCGGCACGCCGAAGATAGTCCTTTGCCACTTGTTTTACTTGTTATTTGATTGCTGTTGTTGTTGATCATATTTTGTAGAAAGTTGTTTGTTGACTCGCCCCATCCCCTCGCCCTGCCACTTCCACTTACCTATCTACATCCCACGCTCCGGTGCTTGTGCTTGCTTGTAGCCGCATTTGACAACTTTTTGTATAAAAACAGAGGCACGAGGCCGAGGCAGCCGTCGAGTAGCTCTTTTGGATGGATCGCTGATTGATGCTTCGAAATAAATTTGGCAAGAGACACTCATAAATACTATCGATATCGCTCTCGATGGATCGAAGTCATTGAGGGACACGGCCAGAGCCAAAAGGTGTTGGCCATACAATCACAGACCTTGACAGAGAGGGGACAAGCAGAAGCACAAGGAGGTGGCGCAGCTCCTTCAAGGCTTCACACTGATTAAGTGCAATGTGAAAACAAATTGTTATGTTTTGGGGGCCGCAGCGTGGCCGCAATTAATCAAAGGTCGCGCATTACAATTAATCAAAAAAACCCTACCAGAAAGCTTGCCCCTACCCCCACTTCTACCCCTCTTCTACCCTTTACCAACGCGGCCCACTGACCATAAATATCACTGCGAATGTGGCCAATAGAATTGACGGCGGCGTCAAAATGCGCACCTTAGAAGTCAAACAGCCGCTGACAGCCACACATAAATCAGTTACCCAACCAGCTCCATCAGCCGGATTCCCATTCCGAGTGTGTGTCAGTAGTGACTTCAATTTCATATCCACACTCCAGCCTTAGCTTTAGCGGCTTTTGCGCTTTTATGTGGCCATCAGGCGGCAATTTTATGGCCATGAACAGTTGACAGCCACGATGTCAAACATTTGACAACCACAGAGAGAGAAACATAGATAAATATGTACATATATATATATATATATATAGAAGAGAGAAAAAGAAAAGATGGAGAGAGAGAAAGCGTACATTTTGATCATGGTGAAAAATCATAAGTTTCTCATCAATAATATGTATGAGGCTAAATAGACAAGCATAGGAATATTTATACTCTTTTCAAAGAAAATAGTATATTAAGTTTGTGCTGAAGTTTGTAACGCATAGAAGGAAGCGTCTGAGACCCCCAAAAGTTACTGTCAGTATACTTAGAATGACAAATCAAATTGATCTAGCCATGTCCGTCTGTCTGTCTGTCTGTATGTATGCAAACTAGTCCCTCAGTTTTTGAGCTATCGCGATGCAACTTTGCACAGACACTTATTATTCAAGCGGACAGCACATTGGTCGGAGCCGGCCGGATCGAACCACTATATCTTATAGCTGCCATACAACTCTAAGTCGGTTTTGGCCATAAGCAATTTTCAAAGCAATTGCTTTCAATTTCCTTGTACCCTTGAACATCCTTATAACTCACCAATGGGTATCATTAAATATTTTGAAAAACAGGTGCATATGAGCAAACAAACCCAAGCGCACGAAACCTTTTGACAGTCTACTCTTCAAGGGATTTTGTCATCGATCATCAAAACTGCTTGTGGCGTAAGGGGTAAAGTATCGCTGACAAACGAAAGCTCGCGGGTTCGAAACTCAGCGGCGACTGCTCATTACACATACAACGCAAAAGAAAAGATCAGTATAATCGAGTTTATGTGCGCATTTCAAAACTGCTTGGTGGCGTAAGTATTAGAGTGCTGCGCTGAAAAACGGGAGAACATGGTTCAAATCCCAGCCGCGACTTATTGCATTTTATTTTTTTCAAATATATATTAATTAGCTTGAATTCAATAATTTAAAAGAAATATTTGAAATCATTTGAAACCAATTCTTAGAGCAAAAATATAAATGCCACGCGATAAAACGATTTCTTACTACTTTTGAAATTTCAGTGGTGCAGTTGACAGAGTGAAAATTGCCTAAAGGTTCAAAAAGAGTATAGAATCTTCGGCACGCCGAAGATAATCCTTTCCCACTTGTTTTTTTTTGTAAGAATATTTAATTTATTTCCAGTTGTATGGCAGCTATAAGACATAGTGATCCGATCCGGCCGGCTCTGATCAATGTAATATATATTTGAATGGAATTTCAAAGCAATTTCCTAGAAAACATTGGATTTATGGCCAAAACCGACTTCGAGTTGTGTGGCAGCTATAAGATATAGTGGTCTGATACGGCCGGCACCGGCAGATGTGATGTATGTTTGATTAATAAGTATCTGTACAAAATTTAATCGCGACAGCTTTGAAAACATGGGATTTATGACCAAAACCGACTTCAAGTTGTATGGCAGCTATAAGATATAGTGGTCTGATACGGCCGGCTCCGACCAATATGCTGTCCCCTTGAATAATAAGTGTCTGTGCAAAGTTGCATCGCGATATCTCAAAACTGAGGGACTAGTTTGCATACATACAGACAGACAGACGGACATGGCTAGATCAATTTGTTTTGTTTTTCTAAGCTGGCAGTAACTTTTAGGGGTCTCCGACGCTTCCTTCTATGCGTTACAAATTTTAGCACAAACTTAATATACTATTTTCTTCGAAAAGAGTATAACAATGCCTTATTTCAACCACATACTTTGTAGCTGAGCAAAGATCCGTTATTTTACAATGCAACGGTAGTTTCTTTTTCTATGCTTCAGTCATTGTTTTCGCAGTATGGTGAAATATTTTTCTGCTGAATTTTGACAGTGGATCTTACAAAACAAGTAAGAGTGCTCTATTCGGGAGTGCCCGACTAGGAGATACCCTGAACCCAGTCCTTACATTCATACTAATCTATCAGTGTGTATACATACAAACATACACATGCACATAAAATCTTAAAAAACTTCTGTGTTTTTTGTCCGATCTTTCTGAAATTTTGAGGACATAACATTGGCTATAAAATGTATGACCACACATAACTTCAAAAATGCGTTTTTTAACTTTTGGGGGGATTTGGGTTTGATATCCAAAAAGTGAAATATAATATACATGTGTATGCTATTTGAGATTATAAATAAACTTGATCTGTCCCGGGACTACGAGATCTTATATTCCAAATATGAAGTCTCTAGCTCTTATAGTCTCTGATATCCGCGTGTTCATACAGACAGACAGACGGATGGACAGATGAACAGACAGACAGACGGACATGGCTAGATCGACTTGGCTGTTGATACTGATCAATGGTCGGAGATGCTTCCTTATGCCTGTTACATACTTTTGCACAAAACCATAATACAGTTTTTACCCATTTTTAATGGGTTCAGGGTATAAAAATGTATTTATCGAAATGGGACCACGCACAACTTATGAGCAGCGAGAACTTGTTCTCAGGCATTTTAAAACGGGCTAATCGCGCAGGAAAATTGGTGAAATGGTTGGACTTAGTGATCCCACGGTCCAGAGCAGCATTTAACGAGTTGTCCGCGAAAATGGAACCCATAATAAGGTAGAATTGCTCCTAACAAAATTTTAAATTCTACGGACGAGTGCTATATTGTTCGGAAAATACGGGATATTCCAAGGCTATCGGCTCCAAAACTGGCCAATGATGTTGAGACAGAGTTTGGCAAGTCATGCCACGAAGAAGAAATGATTCGCCGTGTGCTTCGGAAGCATGACTTCAAGGCCAGAATACCGAGCAAGAAGTTCTTTAAAAGCGACAAAAATAAGATGTGTCGCCTAAAGTTTTGACCAGGAGCACTTGCACAAGGATAATGGTTTCTGGAATACAGTGTTATTATGTGATGAGTCCAAACTTAATAGTTTTGGGTTAGATGGAGCCTCATATGTGTGGCGTAAGCCAAACACAGATCTGGAAGCAACAAATTTAGGGCTACAGTTAAGCATGGCAGTGGTAATGTTATGGTGTGGGCCTGTATGTTTGCAGCCGTCGTCGCAAACTTGTTTATTGAGACGACAATGGACAAAACTAAATATCTTGAAATTTTAAAGTCAAATTTGAATGAAAGCGATGGGAAACTGGGCATAAGGTACGCTTTCAGATTTTACCAGGACAATGACCCGAAACATACGGCGGGCATTGTGAAGACCGGGCTGATTTAGAACTGTCCACATGTTATGAAACCACCAGCCCAGTCACCAGACATGACTGTTATTGAAAATTTGTGGGCCATTTTGGATACAAATATCCGAAAACGCAAAGTTTCAAACAAGTCTGACCTCTAAACTGCATTGCTTGACGAATGGATCAAAATTACGCCACAAGTAACCCAAGAGTTGGTCGAATCCATGCCAAAAAGGCTCAAAATGGAGCTTGACCAAAAGGGTGGTCATATCAACTATTAATTTTTGCTGATTGATCAAAAACTTAGTTTTAATAATGTAATTTTTAAATTGGTTGAAATAAGCAGTGCCATTGTATTTGGTTAATTTTTTAGTTTTTAATTATTATAAAATGTTAGAAAAATATTGCAAATATAAATGATGTAATATTTAATAAGTTAAAGCATCAGACTAACAAATTGCTTTTAAATTATTTTGTTTTGTTTTTGTTTAAATTTTTTTTAAGGTGCTGTGTGAAATAATCTGTGAGCCACTGTACGTACACTGACTGGTTAGTATGAATGAATGTAAGGACTGGGTTCATGGTATCTTCTAGTCGGGCACTCCCGACTAGAGCATTATTTCTTGTTTTTATATGTCTTACAGTGAAGCTTGTCAGCTCAAAAACTTCGAATTTGAGTTTGAATTCTTCCCTGCTGTTTGTGCCCTGCCCATCAATAACATTACATATTGTGCCAAAAAAAGCTCAAACTGACGCTGGCGAAATGTGATTAACATTAAACTTATGCAAAGTGCACCAGCATTTTAGAAAACAACAACAATGAGCGAAAATGAACAAACTACAAATACCTGGAAGCTCGACCTTGGCATGGGGCGCGTCAAAAAACGTACCGCACAGTGTCTGAAAGTTCGCTAAAAAAAACAAAAACAAATAAGAACGTTGCAGTCGGGCGGAGCCGACTGGGTAATACTCTGACACCATTTTAAGAACAGCTGAAAACATCAGCCTTCGAAGTTTTTGGTGGCGGGAGGGGGCGCGGACGATCGTCCAAAAGTCTATCTTACAAAATTGGTAACTTTAACTCTAAAACTGTGGAAGATATAAGTTTTCGCCATTTTTGGAGGTGGGAAGCGTGGCCGATCTTTAGAAGACTTGGCCAGAAGTCTACCATCAAAGTTTGGTGGCCCTAGCTCTTAAGCTGTGCGAGATATAGGCTTGCGTGTTTCGTGGAGACGGAGTGGCTGGGGCCGTTCTAGTGGGCGTGGCCGGAAAGTCCAGAACGCAATCTTTTGGGCTGGTCAGCCCTAGTCTGAATTCCAAATTTGGGGACTCTAGCTTCAAAATTGCGGGAAATATACACGTGTTATCGAATTGGCCGATTAACCTAGGATGACATTTTTTTTTTGACGACACCAGCAATATACCTACCAAATTTGATTACTCCAGCTACAAAATTGTGGGAGATATTCACGTTCAATCGATTTGTTATTTAAGGTGTATCGACATGTTATCGATTTGCGAGCCTCCCAGTGGGCGTGGCATAAATTTGAAATAAACTTGATCTGAAGCAGATAGCTATAATCATAACACTAAAGATTTCAAGAACCTATCTAATATCGTTTCGGAAACTCGTGCGTTCATCCAGACAGACAGACGGACAGACGGACGGCCTGACGGACATCCGACAAAACCAATATACTATGAGTACTTTCGGTATCAGAGTATAAAAAGAAGCGAAATAATGATGCGATGTCAAGTTATTGACAGGCCCAAGTCGATATTAATGCCGACTTCATTCGCGGATATCACGCCAGCCGCTGTGGATTCAATTCGATATTCGCATACACTACGATTCGTTTCGGGATTCGATTTGTTGTTGCCCGTGTCTTACTAGCAATTACGAGCGGACAAATATTATTCAGCTAGTTGGGCGTCCAAGACGTGCGCTCCGCCAACGGTTCGCCTCTCGGCGTTTCCAGGTCGCAGTCGCATAATTAAGCCAACATGTCAACATAATTTATATTAAATTTTTGAGTCAGATAATGATAGAGCCTGCTGCCTATCGCTAAACATATATGCATGCTCTATGCTGTGATCTGTGAGCTGCCTGGCTGCATGTTGTTTTCGACCTGTTTCCTTCTCATTCTCGCTTTGCCACAAATGGCTTTAAGCCGCATCCACAACAACAGCAATAAGGCAACGGCAACGGTGGCGGCATCCTTACAGTGGTTGATTATGACCCCCTGCATGGGCTGCAACAGGTAAGTGACGAGCTTTACCACTTGAAATCTAAGGAACATGCCACAAGCCTACCTAGCAAAATTTCAGTATCTTACCTAGAGAATTTGCCGTTATATATATCCAGAGGTGATTTTAATCAATTGCAAGATTTCAATTTGATTTTCAAATGCTAACATTTGCTCAAATTTATAAATAATTCGCCTACATCCCAAACTTATATTGCTTATAATTCGTATTTTTTTCGTATGTTAACTTCTAAAGTAATTATATTTTGATGGTCAATATGAATAGAATCTGCACACCAAATTTAAGCAACTTTCCTTTCGAGTGAAACTCCTTATCCCCTTATCGTTTCCCTTGAGCATCTAATGCTGAGCGAAGGAATTATTTGACCGCTAAAAATAGTTTGAACGTCTAACAGTTTTATTAAAACATACAAACGAAACGATGTGGATAAGTGGAAACTTGCTATTAGTAATGTTATGATAAATTACTTTGTCGATTGTTTACACATAACGAGCTACTATTGCTGAGTGGGAAAGTCATATATTTGAATACCCTGAACCCATATAAAATTGGTAAAAAGGGTATAATGAAGTTGTGCAAAAGCGGGCATAAGGAAGCATCTCCGACCATATTAATATCTTGATCAGTATAAATACCTTGATCAGTATCAACAGCCGAGTCGATCTAGCCATGTCTGTCCGTCTGTATGAATACGCATATATTAGAGACTATAAGACCTATAAGTTCATATTTGGAATATAAGTTCTCATAGTCCCGGGAGAGTACAAGTTTGTTTCATTTTATCGATAACTTTTGAAAGGGACGAGTTATCGATAAAATTAAGTAAACTTGTACTGTACTAAGAGAATTTATATTCCAAATATGAAGTCTCTAGCTCTTATAGTCTCTAATATCTGCGTGTTCATACAGACGGACGGACAGACGGACATGGCTAAATCGACTCCGCTGTTGATACTGATCAAGAATATATATACTTTATATGGTCGGAGATGCTTCCTTATGCCTGTTACATTCTTTTGCACAAAACCATTATACTCTTTTTACCCATTTTTAATGGGTTCAGGGTATACAAATTTCAATAAGATCGATCAATAAACACAGAAGTTGTTTCAGACTTAACTTTCCATAACTTCCAGTGATGAAGGAAGCTAACTGCTTAAACTGCATACAGCATGTGTATGCTTATATGCATGTACACAGATATGTAAGTATGAATGTATGCTGGGACTAGGCTCCAACTAGAGCATTCTTACATGCTATTATTATACTCTTTTCGAAAAAAATAGTATATTCACTTTGTGCTGAAGTGTGTAGTGCATAGAAGGAAGCATCGGAGACCCCCAAAAGTTACCTCCACTATGTTCAGAATGAGAAAATAAATTGATCTGGCAATATCCGTCTGTTCGTCTGTATGCAAACTAGTCCATTAGATATTGAGCTTTTCCGATAAAACTCTGCACAGAGACTTTTTATTCAAAGGAACAGCACATTGGTCGGAAGCGGGGGCCACGCCCCCTCCCGCCCCCAAAAATCGTGAAAGTTTATATCTTCCACAGTTTTAGAGCTAAAATCACCAAATTTGGAAAATAGACTTCTGGTCACCCCCTCTTAAGATCGACCACGCCCCTCCCGTTCCCAAAAACTTGGAAGACCGATTTCGGGTCACCCATACACCAGCAAAAATATTCTGTTCACTTGCTTTCATCTGTTCTTAAAATGGTATCAGAGTATTACGCAGTCGGCTCCGCCCGACTGCAACGTTCTCACTTGTTTTCTTATTCATCTTTTCAAATATAAAATAACTGTAATCAAATTCATTTGCTACCAATGTCTTAGAACAAAAACAGTGCCACTCGATAAAAAACAAACGCTCAGTATAATCGAAATTGTCCGCGCTTTTGAAAACAGTCTGGTGGTGTTAGTGGTAAGGTGCTGCGCTGACGAACGGGAAGACGCGGGTCAAATCTCGGTCGCGACGCCAAATATTTTAGCTTTTTTGAAATTTTTGTTTTCAAATATAAAATAGCTTGAAAATAATATTTCAAAAGAAAAATTGTAATTGTACAAATTTTTAGAACAAAATAAATAAGTGCCACGCGATAAACCGATTTTGTACAACATATGAAATTTCAGTGGTGCAGTTGGCAGGGTGAAAATTGCCTCAAGATTCGAAAAGAGTATAAAATCTTTGGCACGCCGAAGATAATAATAATAGTAATAAATACAAGTGGGGAAGGATTATCTTCGGCGTGCCGAAGATTCTATATTCTTTTCGAACCTATAGGTAATTTTCCCTCTGCCAACTGCACCACTGAAATTTCATAAGCTGTACAAAATCGTTTTGTCGCGTAACATACGAATATGTAATTTATTGCCAGTTGTATAGTAGCTATAAGATATAGTGATCCGATCCGGCCGGCTCCAATCAATGTTATGTATGTTTGAATAATAGGTATCTGTGCAAGGTTTTATAGCGATAGCTTTGAAAACATGGGATTTATGGGCAAAACCGACTTCCAGTTGTATGGCAACTATAAGATATAGTGGTCCGATCCAGCCGGTTCCGACCAATGTGCTGTCCCTTTGAATAATAAGTCTCTGTGCAAAGTTTTATCACCATAGCTCAAAAACTGAGGGACTAGTTTGCTTACATACAGACAGACAGACAGACAGACGGATATGGCTAGATCAATTTGTATTGTCATTCTAAGCATACTGGCAGTAACTTTTGGGGGTCTCCGACGCTTCCTTCTATGCGTTACAAACTTCAGGACAAACTTAATATACTATTTTCTTCGAAAAGAGTATAACAATAATAAAAATGTAAAAATAAAAAAAATGAAAAAAAGATCAGTCGCCGCTGGGAATCGAACCTCCGAACTCGCGTTTTTCTGCGCGTCACTTTACCACTTACGCCTAAACCAAACTGTTAAGAACCTACTTGTTATTTCAAAATATTTAATGACGCATATCTTCGCTATTTATGACTCAATCCTTTTGCAATGTTAAACATTGATGAGTTATATGAATGTTCAAGAGTACAAGGAAATTGAAGGCAATGGCTTTTAAAACATCGGATTTATGGCCAAAACCGACTTTCAGTTGTATGTCATCTATAAGATATAGTTGTCCGATCTTGCCGGCTCCGACCAATGTGCTGTCCCTTTGCATAATTATCTGTGCTGTTCATCACGACTCAAAAACTGAGGGACTAGTTTGCATACATACAGACAGACAGACGGACATGGCTATATAAATTTGATTTGTCATTCTAAGCATTCTTGAGGGAACGTTTGGGGATCTCCGATGCTTCCTTCTAAGCATTACAAACTTCAGCACAAAGTGAATATACTATTTTCTTTGAAAAGAGTATATTCATGACATGAAATCATCATTGTAACAATAACAAACCTCTCACATTTTAAGCTTCGAAGCACTTTTAAGCCGGATCTACAGACTTAAAGCCATTAGCCATTAAAGGGCATTCGAATGAATCGCAAAACCTTACGGAACGTTGAAAATAATTCTCAACTTATTTATATGAGCGGTGAACACGTAAACTCAACCTGAAGATCGAGGATCCTTTCACCTAATACCGAATTTCTATTGCATCAACAAAGATTCTATGCATGTCGGACGGAAATCAGGGCGGGTCAATTTAATAGTTGACCACTTGGCCAGTTGTTGGTTAGCAGAACATCTGAACCGGCGGGATATGCGCAATGCTATATAATCTCCAGCTGCTGTGGCTGCTGAGTGAAGTGTTAAATGAGGCACAGCGTGGGCCATTTGGGCCCACGAGCCCATGAGTCAATGAGATCAGGTTGCAATGTCAACGCTTTGACACGGTTTGGCATAGCGTGCAACCAAAAGTCGGCATAAAAGGTCAACTCTCGCTGCGACGTTGAACAATGCGAGCAACTAAATGCTTTCGAGTGCGTTTCGGACTTGTCCTTGTTCCACAAAGGGTGTCCAACAAACGTTGCCAATATAGGACATCGGGGTATTAGAAGTGTTAATACAACACTGCCTCCGGTCCGGGGTGTTTGCATGAAGTGTTGACGATGACGATGACGACGAGACCTTGAATAGCAACTGGCCCTTAATTTATAGTTGCCGTCTAGGATCGCCTCAAAGCCTGGGCTATTAATGCATTAAACGTCGTATAAGGGAAACGTGGCAGGCTTGCAGCAGGCATGAGGGGAAATAGTTTCGGCTGGCGGCTGGGCTCCAAAGTGCTGGAAGTCGCCACAGGACCAGCATGGATCACAGTGCAGACCGGTTCACAGCCGGCACACGGCAGACAGAGAGAGCAAGTGGGAGAGAGAGAGAGAAGGAGAGTGATTAAGCTGAAGAGAGAGGCAAACAGTCAGTGGACACATACGCATTATCAAAGGCAGCTGCTACCTCAGAGAAAAACTCTTCCCAGTCTGTTAAACAGAAGAAGCTACTCAAAACAATTCCCAGCTCAAGAGCAAAATGAGAATGAGAGAGAGACAGAGAGAGCGAGAGAGAGAGAGAGAGCGAGAGAGAGAGAGCGAGAGAGAGAGATAATGCAAAGCACTGAGTGATTTGTAAATGAGTGATCCTTGAGTGGATGCTGCTGTTGCTGCTGCTGGCTGGCTGGCTGGTTGCTTGTATGCACCTTTTGTCTGGCTCACAGGTAGCCGGATGGCAGGTGAGATTCTCGTAGCTCGACTCTACACTCAGTCCCCTATAAATAGCGCACACAGCGCAGGGAAGAGCATCAGAGCAGCGACAGAGCTCGCAGGGCTAACTCCCGAGTCAAAAAAACTACAACTTAGACAAAAAAATAAAATAAAAAAACTCGTAAAAAATGGCACTAGGCAGCGAGAACCTAAACCTCTATCATCAGCAGCAGCGCTTGGCGCCGTATGCCAAGCCATGCAGCAGCTACCAGCAGCAGCAACAGTTGCTTCTGGGTGATCAACAGCAACCGTTAGGTGGCTTTGTGGTGCGTCGCAATGCCCGGGAGCGCAATCGAGTCAAGCAGGTTAACAATGGCTTCAGTCAGCTGCGCCAGCATATTCCCGTTGCCATCATTGCGGATCTGAGCAATGGTCGGCGAGGCATCGGACCCGGCGCTGACAAGAAACTCAGCAAGGTCAGCACTTTACGCATGGCTGTCGAATATATAAGGCGGCTTCAGCGGGTCATTAATGACACCGATCAGCAGCACCAACACCAACATCAACACCAGCACCAACAACTGCAACAGTTGCCTTCACTAAAACAGCAGCAGCAATTAAGCTATCAGCAGCAACAGCAGCATCAGTTCTTGGTGCTGCAACAGCAACTGCAACTCATCTCGCCGAGCAGCAGCGCCAACAGCAGCAACAGCTCGTCCTGCTCCAATTTGCAGGACTATTATACTGTTCCTCCAACTGAGATAAAGCTGGAGTCCAGCACTGGCAGCTATGAAGATTATCCTAATAATTCGTGCAGCTCGAGCGCAGAGGATGATGATATTCTTGACTACATCTCTTTGTGGCAGGACGATATGTGAGGCAGTTACTTAGTCTCTCCACAGCCAACTAGTCAGACCAACACAACAAATATCTACAACAACGCCTGGCAAAGTATTACCTCAGCAACCAGTAAATGTATTTATTTAAATTATGTACATTTTTTTGCATGAATTTTGTACAAATTAGTTTTAAGAGCGCTGAATGTGCCTGTTATAATATAGTTTACAAGACTGCTAAACATAAGACTAGCTTCACATGGAAGACAATTCAAAAAAACACTCTTTTTTTAAAACAACAACACACACATGGAGAATATTAAAATGATTTTAGTAAAAACAAGTGGGGAAGGATTATCTTCGGCGTGCCGAAGATTTAATACTCTTTTCGAACCTTAAGGCAACTTTCACTATGCCAACTGTACCACTGAAATTTCATATGCTTAAAAAAATCGATTTATCGCGTGGCATTTATTATACTCTTTTCGAAGAAAATAGTATATTAAGTTTGTGCGGAAGTCACTGCCAGTATGCTTAGAATGACAATTCAAATTGATCTAGCCATATCCGTCTGTCTGTCTGTCTGTATGTATGCAAACTAGTCCCTCAGTTTTTGAGCTATCGCGATAAAACTTTGCACATACACTTAATATTCCAGGGGACAGCACATTGGTCGGAGCCGGCCGGATCGGACCACAATATCTTATAGCTGCCATACAACTCGAAGTCGGTTTTGGCCATAAAGGCCATGTTTTCAAAGCTATCGCGATAAAACTTTGTACATATACCTATTTTTCAAAGAGACAGCACTTTGGTCGGTGCCGGCCGTATCAGACCATTATATCTTATAGCTGCCATACAACTCTAAGTCGGTTTTGGCCATAAGTCCGATGGTTTCAAAGCAATTGCTTTCAATTTCCTTGTACACTTGAACATCCTTATAACTCATCAATGGGTAAAATTGCAAAACGATTGAGTCATAAATAGCGAAGATATGCGTATTACATATTTTGAAAAACAGGTGCATATGAGCAAACAAACCCAAGTGCAAGAAAGCTTTGGAAAGTCTGCTCTTCAAGGGATTTTGTCATCGATCATCAAAACTGCTTGTGGCGTAAGGGATAAAGTGGCGCCCTGGCAAACGAAAGGTGCCAAGTTCGAGTCTCATCGCCGTCATTTATTTGCATTTTTTTCTTATTCTTCCTTTCAAATAAAAAACAACTGTAACAAAATTAATTTGCTTCCAATGTCTTAGAACAAAAACTATACAACGCAAAAGAAAAGATCAGTATAATCGAGTTTATAATCGATTTTTAAAACTGCTTGGTGTTGTAGGAAAGCAGAATAAGTTAGCTTTTGACAGTCTGCTTTTCTAGGGATTTTTTCATAGATCATCAAAACTGCTGTTGCTTGTGCTGATAAACGAAAGCCCGCGGGTACGAAACCCAGCGGCGACTGGTCATAACAAAAACTATACAACGCAAAACAAGTAAGAGTGCTCTGGTCGGGACTGCCCAACTAGGAGATACCCTGAACCCAGATCTGACATCCATTCATACTTGCCTAATAGTGTGCATACATACAGACACACACATACTGCAAGCTGTGCAAGCGGTTTAAGCAGTTATCTTGCTTTTTCACTGAGCCCCACACAATGGAAAGTAAAATCTTAAATAACTTCTGTGTTTATTGTCCGATTTGTAGGACATAACATTGGCTATAAAATGTGTGACCAAACCAAATTGCAAGGTCATACCTTCAAAAATGATTTTTTTGAATTTTTGGGGGGATTGGGGGGTGGTATCCAAATTTGTTATATGTGTATGCTATTCGAGATTATACATGCCAAATAGGGGCCTCTAGCTCTTATAACTTGTAAGTTATAGCCCAAAAGCGCTGGTCTGAAATCGGAATTTATCGATAACTTTTGAACGGGACGAGTTATCGATAAATTTTAATAAACTTGATCTGTCCCGGGATTACGAGAACTTATATTATAAATATGAAGTCTCTAGCTCTTGTAGTCTCTGATATCCGCGTGTTCATACAGACAGACGGACGGACGGACGGACGGACGGACGGACGGACAGACAGACAGACGGACATGGCTAAATCGACTCGACTGTTGATACTGATCAAGAATATATATACTTTATATGGTCGGAGATACTCTTATACCTGTTACATACTTTTGCACAAAACCATAATACCCTTTTTACCCATTATAAGTATAATAAAATATCAGTATAATCGAATTTGTCAGCGCATTTAAAAACTGCTTGGTGGCGTAGGTATTAGAGTGCTCGGTTCAAAACCATTTAAAATGGGTAAAAGGGTATTATGGTTTTGTGCAAAAGTATGTAACAGGCATAAGGAAGCATCTCCGACCATATAAAGTATATATATTCTTGATCAGTATCAACAGCCGAGTTGATTTAGCCATGTCCGTCTGGCTGTCTGTCCGTCTGTCTGTATGAACACGCGGATCTCAGAGACTATAGGAGCTAGAGACTTCATTTTTGGAATATAAGTTCTCGTAATCCCGGGATTGATCAAGTTTATTTCATTTTATCGATAGCTCGTTCCGTTCAAAAGTTATCGATAAATTTCGATTTCAGACTAGTGTTTTTGGGACATAACTTAAAAGTTATAAGAGCTAGATTTGACATGTATATTCTTGAAAAGCACACGCGTGTAACTAAAATTTCACTTTTTGGATACCAGCCGCCAATCCCCCCAAAAGTTCAGAAAACGCATTTTTATACCCTGAACCCATTAAAAATGGGTAAAAAGGGTATTATGGTTTTGTGCAAAAGTATGTAACAGGCATAAGGAAGCATCTCCGACCATATAAAGTATATATATTCTTGATCAGTATCAACAGTCGAGTCGATTTAGCCATGTCCGTCTGTCTGTCTGTCCGTCCGTCCGTCCGTCCGTCCGTCCGTCCGTCCGTCCGTCTGTCTGTATGAACACGCGGATATCAGAGACTACAAGAGCTAGAGACTTCATATTTGGAACATAAGTTCTCCTAATCCCGGGACAGATCAAGTTTATTTCATTTTATCGATAACTCGTCCCGTTTAAATGTTATCGATAAACTTCGATTTCAGACTTGCGTTTTTGGGACATAACTTCAAAGTTATAAAAGCTAGAGGCCCCAAATTTGGCATGTATAATCTCGAATAACATACACATGTAACAAATATTTCACTTTTTGGATACCACCCCCCAAACCCCCAAAAAGTTCAAAAAACCCATTTTTGAAGGTACGACCTTGCAATTTGGTTTGGTCACACATATTATTGACAATTGTTTGCCCCAAAAATTTCAATAAGATCGGACAATAAACATAGAAGTTATTTAAGATTTAACTTTCCATTGTGTGGGGCTCAGCGAAAAAGCAAGCTAACTGCTTAAACCGCATGCACTGCTTATACTGCAGCATGTGTGTGCTTAGATTAGTATGAATGATTGTAAGGACTGGGTTCAGGGTATCTCGTAGTCGGGCACTCCCGACTAGAGCACTCCTACTTGTTGAAGTTATGAACTTGCAATTTGGTTTGGTCACACATTTTATTGCCCAGTTTGTGCCAAAAAAATTTCAATAAGACCGGGTAATTAACAAGAAGTTTTTATGAATTTAACTTTCCATTGTGTGGAGCTCAGTAAACTGCTTGCACAGGTCGCACTGCTTATAGCATGTGTATGTTTGTATGTACACTGACTGGTTAGTTTAAATGAATGTAAGGACTAGGTTCAGGGTATCTCCTAGTTGGGCACTCCCGACTAAAACACTCCTACTTGTTCAATATAGAATTCATTGCCAGTTGTATGGCAGCTATAAGATATAGTGATCCGATCCGGCTGGTTCCGACCAATGTGCTGAACATTTGAATAATAAGGTCTAAAACCCTTCAAGGGTATAAAATAGGCAATTTGAGAATATGTAATGTGGAACTTCTGAATTTTTGAGCTATTGCGATAAAACTTTGCACAGAGACGGTCATCAGAACGGCTTGTGGCGTAAATGGTAAAGTAGCGCGCTGAAAAAACGAGAGCTCGGAGGTTCAAGGTCCAGCGGCGACTTATTATTTATTTTCATTTATATACCCTGAACCCATAAAACTGGGTAAAAAGGGTATAATGGTTTTGTGCAAAAATATGTGACAGGCATAAGGAAGTATCTTCGACCATATAATTAATATATATTCTTGATCAGTATCAACAGACGAGTCGATCTAGCCATGTCCATCTGTATGTCTATATGTGTGTCCGTCCGTCTGTATGAACACGCAGATATCAGAGACTATAAATGCTAGAGACTTCATATTTCATAGTCCCGGGACAGCACAAGTTTTTTTCATTTTATCGATAGCTCGTCCCGTTCAAAAGTTATCGATATATTTTGATTTCACGCCAATGTCTTTTGACCATAACTTGGAAGTTATAAGAGCTCTAGACACCAAATTTGGTATGTATAGTCTCGAATAGCATACAGCATAACAAATATTTGGATGCCGTACCCGCATCTCCCCAAAAGTGAAAAACACTAATTTTTCAACGTATGACCTTGCAATTTGGTTGAATTGCCCGTTTTAGCCAATGTTTTGCCCTGAAAATTTCAGAAAGATCGGGCGCTAAACACAGAAGATATTTAAGATTTACCTTTCCATAGTGTGGGGCCTTGCGAAAAAGTTAGCCTGCTTAAATTGCTAGTAGTATGTATGTGTTCGTATGGATGTGCATTGAATAGTAAGTATGAATGGATGTTAGGACGGGGTTCAGGGTATCTCCTAGTTGAGCACTAATCCTTCCCCACTTATTTTCTCTCAAATCTTTTAAGATTTAGAGGAAAGCAGAGCTCACATATTTATATTCTTTATATGTGTATACATAAATACCACTTTATGGAATCACCAGAGCCCGATTCGAAACTGATCACTGAAGCTTACAGGAGGCGTTTACCTCTACACGCTTCAACTTGCAGCAAATTGTGCTGAAAACAAGTGCGAAGGGATTATCTTCGGCGTGCCGAAGATTCTTTACTCTTTTCGACTATTTTAGCAATTTTCACTCTGCCAACTGCACCACTGAAATTTCAAAAGTAGTAAAAAATCGTTTTATCGCGTGGCATTTATCTTTTTGCTCTATGAATTTGTATCATATGAATTTAAATTGCTCTTTTAAATTATTGAACTCAAGCTATTTGATATATAATTGAAAAAAATAATTAGAAAAAAATAATAAGCAATAAGCCGCGGCTGGGATTTGAGCCGTGCTCTCCCGTTTGTCAGCCCAGTACTCTAATACTACTTACGCCACCAATCAGTTTTAAATGCGCTGACAAATTCGATTATACTGATATTTTCTATTTTCTTCAAAAAGACTATAATAAAGCTGGCAAACTATGCAAACGATTTAAGGGACCCTGAAAAATCTATAGATACAGGGGAAAAGAGAGGCAAAAAGAAGTTAAATTGCTTGACGCAATTTTGCATATGGAAGGGTTTTTGCCGTTGCATTAGATGCCGCCAATTCAGAGCGATCGATCGATCGATTGTCCAAAAGTTGGTTGCCAATTGAGCTAATTTTGAGATATGCGGAAAATGCCGGATATATACAAAAACAAGTGGGAAAGGATTATCTTCGGCGTGCCGGAGACTTCATACTCTTTTCGAACCTTTAGACAATTTTCTCTGCCAACTGCGGCACTTTCATTTGCTGTACAAAATTCGTTTTATCGTATGGCATTTATTATACTCTTTTCGAAGAAAAAAAGGAAGCGTCTGAGACCCCCAAAAGCTACTGCCAGTATGATTAGAATGACAAAACAAATTTATGTAGCCATGTCCGTCTGTCTGTATATATGTATGCAAACTAGTCCTTCAGTCTTTTAGCTATCGCGATGCAACTTTGCACATACACTTATTATTGAAAGGGACAGCACATTGGTCGGAGCCGGCCGGATCGGACCACTATATCTTATAGCTGCCATACAGGTATCTGTGCAAAATCTTATCACGGAAGCTCAAAAACTGAGGGACTAGTTTGCTTGCATACATACAGACAAACAGACAGATGGACATGGGCAGATCAATTTGTTTTGTCATTCTAAGCATATTGGCATTAACTTTTGGGGGTCTCCGAAGCTTCCTTCTATGCGTTACATACTTCAGCACAAACTTAATATACTATTTTCTTCGAAAACAGTATACAGATCGCTCCCGACAAAAGCCATGCTGCAAGAATGGAGCCTGAAAACTTGCAGCAACAACCGGCAAACAATAACAGCAACAAGAAGACAAACAACAAATGAGAACAATCGAGAACAACGACAACATTGCAGTCCAAGTCCTGCACTTAGCGGACGCGCCCAGTCTAGCTGAAGCTTCATCCGCTTCTGAACCTTAATACTCCCACGCGCATTTCCGGTTTGCTGCAGCTATCTCACTCTGCATGTATCCCCCATTCTGCATCTGTCTCCCACTCTTGGTGAGGGCTCATTAATAGATAAATGGAGTGGCATACGCATTTCCGTCACTTGCTAAGGGGCAGGCTTGTGGTTTTGTCTTAAGTCCAATTTTTTTATAACCTGAACCCATTAAAAATGGGTAAAAAGGGTATTATGGTTTTGTGCAAAAGTATGTAACAGGCATAAGGAAGCATCTCCGACCAAGTATATATATTCTTGATCAGTATCAACAGTCGAGTCGATTTAGCCATGTCCGTCTGTCTGTCTGTCTGTCCGTCCGTCCGTCCGTCCGTCCGTCTGTCTGTATGAACACGCGGATATCAGAGACTACAAGAGCTAGAGACTTCATATTTGGAACATAAGTTCTCGTAATCCCGGGATAGATCAAGTTTATTTCATTTTATCGATAACTCGTCCCGTTCAAATGTTATCGATAAATTTAGATTTCAGACTAGCGTTTTTGGGCTTTAACTTAAAAGTTATAAGAGCTAGAGGCCCCAAATTTGGCATGAATAATCTCGAATAGCCTACACATGTAACAAATACTTAACTTTTTGGATATCACCCCCCAATCCCACCAAAATTTAAAAAAAAATTTTTTGAAGGCATGACCTTGCAATTTGGTTTGGTCATACTTTTTATAGCCAATGTCATGTACTTCAAATTTTAGAAAGATCGGACAATAAACACAGAAGTTATTTAAGATTTTACTTTCCATTGTGTGGGGCTCAGTGAAAAAGCAAGCTAACTGCTTAAACCGCTTGCACAGCTTGCAGTATGTGTGTGTCTGTATGTGTGCACACTATTAGGCAAGTATGAATGGATGTCAGAACTGGGTTCAGGATATCTCCTAGTCAGGCACTCCCGACTAGAGCACTCTTACATGTTTTACAATCAATTCGCCATGCCACCAGCAGCAAACCGAACGGTTTGTGGCGTCTGTGCTACTGAGCTTCCACCTAAGCTCCAACCTCAACCTCAGCCTGAACAGGCAGCTTTAGCTTCAGCTTTTTATACCCTGAACCCATTAGAAATGGGTAAAAAGGGTCTTATGGTTTTGTGCAAAAGTACGTAACAGGCATAAGCAAGCATCTCCGACCATATAAAGTATTTATATTCTTGATCAGTATCAACAGCCGAGTCGATTTAGCCATATCCGTCTGTCTGTCCGTCTGTATGAACACGCGGATATCAGAGACTATAAGAGCTAGAGACTTCATATTTGGAATATAAGTTCTCGTAGTCCCGGGACAGTACAAGTTTATTTCATTTTAATGATAACTCGTCCCGTTCACAAGTTATCGATAAATTTCAACTTCAGACCAGTGTTTTTTGGCCATACCTTGAAAGTTATAAGATCTAGATGCTCCAAATTGGGCATGTATAATCTGGAATATCATACACATATTACAAATATTTCAATTTTGGATACCACCCCTAAAAGTTGAAAAAACGCATTTTTGAAGATATGATGTTATGACATAACAATTTCAGAAAGATCGGACAATAAACACAGAAGTTATTTAAGATTTTACTTTCCATTACAGGTATGTATACACAGATGAAAAAAAATAAATCCCACGCGATAAAACGATTTCTTAATACTTTTGAAATTTCAGTGGTGCAGCTGGCAGAGTGAAAATTGCCTAAAGGTTCGAAAAGAGTATAGAATTTTTGGCACGCAGAAGATAATCCATTCCCACATGTTTTGTTTTCTTTTACTATTTACTATTTACTGATTGTTAATTTATTACTTTTTTCTTTTTCTTCCTTTCAAATATATAAATGTAATCAAATTAATTTGCTTCCAATGGCTTAGAACAAAAACAATGCCACGCGAAAAAACAAATGCTGACAAACGCGAGTTGCAGGTTGCAGGAAAACAAAACAAGGAAATTTGTAACAGTCGGCTCTTCATGCAATTTTGTCAGCGATCATCAAAACGGCTTGTGGCGTAAGGGGTAAAGTTGCGAACTGGTGAGCGAAAGGTCCAGGGTTCAAGTGCCAGCGGCGACTTTAGTCATTTATTTTCATTTTTTCTTATTCTACTTTTCAAATATATAATAACTGTAATCAAATTCGTTTGCTTTCAATGGCTTAGAACAAAAACAATGCCACGCGAAAAAACAAAGGCTCAGTATAAATCGAGTTTGTCAGCGATTTTTAAAACTGCTTGGTGTAAGCAGTAAAAAGCAAAACAAGAAAGCTTTTGACAGTCTGCTCTTCAAGGGATTTTGTCAGCGATCATCAAAACGGCTTGTGGCGTAAGGGGTAAAGTTGCGAACTGGCGAACGAAAGGTCCTGGGTTCAAGTGCCAGCGGCGACTGGTCATTTATTTTAATTTTTTCTTATTCTTCTTTTCAAATATATAATAGCTGTAATCAAATTCATTTATTTCCAATTTCCTAAATTGTTTCTAATTTTTTTTCATACATAAAGTAGCTTTAATAGAATAATTCAAAAGAAAAATTTAAATTCATTGGCAAAACCAATGCCACGCGAAAAAAAATAGGGATCTCAAATTCTGAATATAAGCTCTCGAATGTTCAGATTAAGTTTTATGACAATTCAATTTCCGACAGCGGCCTTGAAAGTTATAAGAGCAACAGGCACAAAATTTGGTATGTATATTGTAGTATACATATGTAATGTAGTTTTGACTTTTTGGAAAAACTGAAACTTGTTTACTGTTAAATTCGGTAGCACTTATGAATGCTAAGGGACGCGTCCACGAGCTGCGGATAGTGAAACGTCCCTGTTTACATGAATACCTTTATATATTTTATTTTATATGTAGGGGTATATGTATGCGACATTAATATCTGCGAATTAAATAAGTAGTCACGGAAAAATAGTGAAAATTGCTTAAAGGTTCGAAAAGAGTATTTAATCTTCGGCACGCCGTAGATAATCCTTCTCCACTTGTTATTACTTGCTCTTATATCCCTCCTTCTTCTGATATTCAAGTTTATATGACACACATATCTTATATCAGAAAAGTTTCTACCCATGTGCGTGATAATGACCTTTTTGTGGTTTTAGGCGATTTTAATCTGCCAAATATCATATGGTCATTTTTCAGCAGTATAAATTATCTTATTCCGTCAGCTCAGCATGATTTTCTTGATGGCATGCTTGATCTTTCGTTGTTTCAGATTAATTCAATTCATAACCAATTGAATAGAATACTTGATCTCGTTTTTATCAACGACTGTCCCAGTGCTTCTGTGTCTAGGTCACTTCCAATAACAGTCCCTGAAGATTCTTACCATCCCACTTTAGAAATGTCTCTTTTCTGTTCAAAGGCCTCCGCCTTACCTTCACCAACCTCAAATATGCCAATATTTTGTTTTCGTAAGGGGAATTACACCCTACTTAATCAGCTTATTTATTCAACTGATTGGTCTTTTTTAGACAATGCTGTTGATATAGATGTAGCTATTAAAAGATTCTACGAAAACGTATATGCGCTCTTTGGCGTTTGTATACCAAAATACGTTCGAACATCTGGTTTAAAGAAACCACCATGGTTCACGCCAAGACTTTTTACTTAAAAAACCAAAAATCAAAATTTTTTAAAAAATTTAAGAAGTCTGGCTCTAATTTCGACTTGTCTAAATACTCTATAGCCAAGTCAAACTTTTTTCTTCTAAACTCTCAATGCTACGAGAATTATCTTGCTCGCTGCAAACGTCAGTTTAGTCAGGATCCTAAACAATTTTTCAATTTTGTGAATTCGTTTTTTCTTGGGATGGAAAAAGCTGGTAATGATTCTGCTGCTTCTGACCTATTTGCTAAATTTTTTCAGTCAATCTATTCCTCTGTCACCCCTACTAATATGTCTTATCCTTTTCAAATTTCATCTTCTAACCAACTGTAACACTTCACTTCTATCTTCTATTAAATCTCTAAAATCTTCTTTCTCTCCAGGGCCTGACAACATCCCTAGTTGTGTGCTTAAGGAGTGTTGTACTTCACTTACTCAACCATTGCTTAAGCTTTTTAATCTATCCCTTGATTCTGCAGTCTTCCCATCTATATGGAAGGAATCGTTTGTGATTCCTTTACATAAAAAAGGTGGGAAGTCAGATATTTCGAATTATAGAGGTATTGCAAAGCTATCAGCCATCCCAAAATTATTTGAAAAAATCCATACTTCGACTTTGCAACATCTTTGTAAGTCGATTATTTCCCCTGCCCGACATGGTTTTATTAAGAGTCGGTCCACTACGACCAACTTGCTTGAATTCACCTCCCTGGTAAATGATGCATTTCTATCGAAAATGCAAACTGACGTTATATATACTGACTTCAGTAAAGCATTTGACTCTGTTAACCATGATATATTGCTATATAAGCTTGATTGTTTAGGACTCCCTCCCTCATTTCTTTTATGGATTGCCACCTATTTGAAAGGTCGCACTCAAAGAGTATTGCTTAGGTCGACTACCTCGAAAATGGTTCACGTTACTTCTGGTGTACCTCAAGGTAGTCATCTTGGACCTTTATTGTTTACTCTTTTCATTAATGACCTGCCTTCGATTGTATCACACTCTCGTATTCTTATGTACGCAGATGATGTGAAACTTATTTTTTCGTACACCGATCCCTTGTGTCATACTCATCTGCAAGATGATTTGAACTCTATGCAGCGCTGGTGTTCGGCCAATCAACTGCAGCTAAATTGTTCAAAATGTATGTTCATGACTTTTAGTCGGACTAGACCCTACTTAACCACTTATACGATTGACAATGTTCCATTGCAACGTATCTTTACAGTTAAAGATCTTGGAGTCATTTTTGACAACAAGCTTAACTTTAATATGCATATGTCGACTATCACTAATGAGGCCAGAGGTGTACTTGGTTTTATTAAGCGTTGGTCGAAAGAATTTAACGATCCTTCACCACAAATCTGCTATATGTTTCTTTAGTTCGTCCTATCCTTGAATACTGCTCACGTATTTGGTGTCCGCAGTACCAAAACTTCCAAGAGCGAATAGAATCCGTGCAGAAGCAATTCCTGCTCTTTGCCTTACGTGGACTTAACTGGGATCCCAATCTTTGTTTGCCATCGTATTCCAGTAGGCTTTTACTTATTAATCTTCCGTCGTTACTTAACCGTAGAACAACGTTTGGTGTTGTCTTCCTACACAAGTTAATTAACGGCGACATAGACTCTTCCTTTCTGTAAGCTCGCCTAAACTTTTTTGTACCTAGTAGGCCAACTAGAAACTACGTCCCTTTGATTTTACCTTCATGCACGACTGATTACGCTTTGCACAATCCTCTTCGTGTTCTTTGCAAGGACTACAAGAAAGTGTTCCATGTCATCTCGGTTGAGCTCTCTCTCCCACTAATAAAATCTTATATTCTTTTGTATTTACGGGACTCCTCTGCCCGTGTTTAGTTAAATCTATTTCCCTTTTTTTCTTTATTTCGCTCCTTTGTTTTTCTTTATTCTCTCTCTATCTTCTATTTTTCACTTTATAAAATACTTTCTAATAGTATATACTAGCTCATTATAAATACTTGCTTCCTTTTAAATATTAACAAACTACTAAACAAATTTTTATTGATTTTTGGTTTGATTGGGTTTTTCTGGGTTTTCCCCAATCCTTGCAACAAATGTTGGACCAATGATTTAATTTTGCTCTTGATATCCCCAGAACCTAACGTAATTTTAACTTTATATCTTTAATTTAATATATTTACTATTTTAAATTTTTTTAAAATGTTGTATATACATTTAAATGTTTTATAATTTTATATAATTCTTTTGTGTCGACTGTCAATAGTCGACAATAAATAAATAAATAAATATACGCTGACAAACTTTCTTTTCTTTTGCGTTGTATAGTTTTTGTTCTAAGGCATTGGTAGCAAATGAATTTGATTACAGTTATTTTATATTTGAAAAGCAGAATAAGAAACAAGCAGTACCAGCAGTGCAAGCGGCTTAAGCAGTTAGCTTGCTTTTCACCGAGCCCCACACAATGGAAAGTTAAATCTTAAAAACTTTTGTGTTTATTGTCCGATCTTTCTGAAATTTTTAGGACATAACATTGGCTATAAAATGTGTGACCAAACCAAATTGTAAGGTCATACCTTCAAAAATGAGTTTTTTGAACTTTTGGGGTGATATCCAAAAAGTGAAATATTTGTTACATGTGTTTGCTATTCGAAATTATACATGCCAAATTTGGGGTCTCTAGCTCTTATAACTTTCAAGTTATGGCCAAAAAACACTGGTCTGAAATTGAAATTTATCGATAACTTTTAAACGGGACGAGTTATGGATAAAATGAAACAAACTTGTACTGTTCCAAATATGAAGTCTTTAGCACTAGTAGTCTCTGATATCTGCGTGTTCATACAGACTGACGGACAGACAGACATACGGACAGACGGACGTGGCTAGATCGACTCGGCTGTTGATACTGATCAAGAATATATATACCTTATATGGTCGGAGATGCTTGCTTATGCCTGTTACATACTTTTGCACAAAACCATAATACCCTTTTTACCCATTTTTAATGGGTTCAGGGTATAAAAAATGCAACGCGATAAAAGAATTTGTACAGCATATGAAAGTGCTACAGTTGGCAGAGTGAAAATTGTCTAAAGTTTCGAAAAGAGTATAAAATCTTCGGCACGCCGCAGATAATTCTTTCCCACTTGTTTTCTTTAGTACCCTGCAAGCATTGACAATTTAAAACACAAATCGATGGAACTTAATAAAGTGCAAGGTTTCTACATAATATTATTATCTTATGATACAAATGTATGTCTTTTTGTGTGCAGTTCATAATATGTTTGAAAACAATGGAGCAACCGTTCTACGCTCCAAAGGAATACACATATGTACACAGAGAAAAATCAGTCGTGGGTCAAGAATATGTTATTGATTCAAGTATTAAAAACAAGTGGGAAAAGATTATCTTCGGCGTGCCGAATATTCTATACTCTTTTCAAACCTTTAGGCAATTTTCACTCTGGAAACTGCACCACTGAAATTTCAAAAGTACTAAAAAATCGATTTATGGCGTGTCATTTATTTTTTTGCTTTAAGGATTGGTATCATATGAACTTAAATTTTTCTTTTAAATAATTGAATTCAAGCTATTTGATATATATTTAACAAAAATAATTAGAACAAGTAGGAGTGCTCTAGTCGGGAGTGCCCGACTAGGAGATACCCTGAACCCAGTCCTTACATTCATTCATACTAACCAGTCAGTGTACATACAAACATACACATGCTATAAGCAGTGCGAGCTGTGCAAGCAGTTAGATTGTTTCTTTACTGAACTCCACAATGGAAAGTTAAATCCTTAAAAACTTCTGTGTTTATAACCCGAACTTTAAGAAATTTTTTGGGCACAAACTGGGCAATAAAATGTGTAACCAAACCAAATTGCTAGTTCCTATCTTCAAAAATGCGTTTTTTGAACTTTGAGGGGAATTGAAGGCTGGTATCCAAAAAGTGAAATAACTGTTACATGCGTGTGCTATTCATGACTATACATGTCCTGTAGCTCTTATAACTTTTAAGCTATGACCCAAAAACACAGGTCTGAAATCGAAATTTATCGATAACTTTTGAACGGATCGAGTTATCGATAAAATGAAATAAATGATCTGTCCCGGGCCTACGAGAATTTATATTCCAAATATGAAGTCTCTAGCTCTTGTAGTCTCTGATATCCGCGTGTTCATACAGACAGACAGACGGACAGACAGACAGACAGACAGACGGACATGGCTAGATCGACTCGACTGTTGATACTGATCAAGAATATATTTACTTTATATGGTCGGAGATGCTTCCTTATGCCTGTTACATACCTTTGCACAAAACCATAATACCCATTTTACCCATTTTTAATGGGCTCAAGGTATAAAAATATAAAGCAATAAGTCGCGGCTGGGATTTGAACCGTGCACTCTAATACCTACGCTACCAAGCAGTTTTTAAATGCGCTGGCAAATTCGATTATACTGATATTTTATTTTGCGTTGTATAGTTTTTGTTATGACAAGTCGCCGCTGAGTTTCGTACCCGTGGGCTTTCGTTTGTCAGCACAAGCAACAGCAGTTTTGATGGTCGATGACAAAATCCCTTGAAGAGCAGACTGTCAAAAGCTAACTTTTTTTGTTTTCCTGCAACCTGCAACTTAACTACTTAAACCAAGCAGCTTTAAAAATCGCTGACAAACTCGATTATACTGTTCATTTGTTTTTTCGTGTGGCACTGTTTTTGTTCTTAGGCATTGGAAGCAAATTAATTTAATTACAGTTGTTCTATATTTGAAAGGAAGAATAAGAAAAAATTTAAAAAAATGACCAGTCGCCGCTGAGACTCGATCTTGGCACCTTTCGTTTGCTAGGGCGTCACTAAAACCCCTACGCCACAAGCCGTTTCAATGATCTTTGACTCAATCGTTTTGCAATTTTACCCATTGATGAGTTATAAGGACATTCAAGTGTACAAGGAAATTTAAAGCAATTGCTTTGAAAACATCGAATTTATGGAAAAAACCGACTTCAAGTTGTATGGCAGCTATAAGATATAGTGGTCCGATCCGGCCGACTCCGACCAATGTGCTGTCCCCTTGAATAATAAGTGTCTGTGCAAAGTTGCATCGCGATAGCTCAAAAACTGAGGGACTAGTTTGCATACATACAGACAGACGGACAGACGGACATGGCTAGATCAATTTGAATTGTCATTCTAAGCATTCTGGCAGTGACTTTTGGGGGTCTCCGACGCTTCCTTCTATGCGTTACAAACTTCAGCACAAACTTAATATTCTATTTTCTTCGAAAAGAGTATAACAAGTAAGAGTGCTCTAGTCGGGAGTACCCGACTAGGAGATACCCTGAACCCAGTCCCTAAATTTGTTCATACTTACCTATCACTGTACATACATGCAAGCACACACTTGCTGCAAGCAGTACAAGCAGTTTCAGCAGTTAGCTTGCTTCTTCACTGAGCCTAGCACTATGGAAAGTTGAGTCTCAAACAACTTCTGTGTTTATTGTCCGATCTTATTTAAATTTTTGGGTATACAATTGGCAACAAAATGTGTGAATAAACCAAATAGCAAGGTCGTACCTTCAAAATGCGCCTTTTGAACTTTTGGGGGATTCGGGGGTTGCATCAAAAAAGTTAAATATTTGTTACATGTGTATGATATTCGAGATTATACATGCCCAATTTGGGGCCCCTAGCTCTTATAACTTTCAAGTTATGGCCAAAAAACACTGGTCTGAAGTCGAAATGTATCGATAATTTTTGAACGGGACGAGTTATCGATAAAATGAAACAAACTTGTACTGTCCCGGGACTACGAGAATTTATATTCAAAATAAAGCTTTTATAGTCTCTGATATCTTTGTGTTCACACATACTGACAGACAGATGGACATGGCTAAATCGACTATGCTGTTGATACTGATCATTAATATATAAACTTTATATGGTCGGAGATTCTTCCTAATGCCTGTTACATACTTTTGCACAAAACCATAATACCCTTTTTACCCATTTTTAATGGGTTCAGGGTATAAAAAGACCAGATTTCGGTGCTCCAAAGATTGTATACCGTAATCCCTCAACTCTCATCTATGTACATATATCAAAATATTAATGTAAATTACCAATTGTTCCTATGGGGGCTATATTCGATGCCGATCAGTTTGTGTCAAAATATCAGGAGCATAATAATACTAGTAACTAGTAAGATTAGTATGGATATTTATACTCTTTTCGAAGAAAATAGTATATTAAGTTTGTGCTGAAGTTTGTAACGCATAGAAGACAGCGTCAGAGACCCCCAAAAAATACTGCCAGTATGTTTAGAATGACAAAACAAATTTATCTAGACATGTCCGTCTGTCTGTCTGTCTATATACATGCAAACTAGTCCCTCAGTTTTTGAGCTATCGTGATAAAACTTTGCACAGAGACTTATTATTCAAAGGGATAGGACATTGGTCGGGAGCTCATCCATATCGGACCACTATATCTTATAGCTGCCATACAATTTGAAGTCGGTATTGCTCATAAATACCATGTTGTCAATGATACTTATTATTCAAAATGTCAGCACATTGATCTGAGCCGGCCGGATCGGACCACTATATCTTGTAGCTACCATACAACTGGAAAAAAATTTAATATTCTTATAACAAAAAAAATAAATGCCACGCGATAATATGAATTATTACAGCATATGGAAAGTGCTGCAGTTGGCAGAATGAAAATTGTCTAAAGGTTCGAAAAGAGTCGGTCCACTTCGACCAACTTGCTTGAATTTACCTCCCTGGTAAATGATGCATTTTATCGAAAATGCAAACTGACGTTATATATACTGACTTCAGTAAAGCATTTGACTCTGTTAACCATGATATATTGCTATATAAGCTTGATTGTTTAGGATTCCCTCCCTCATTTCTTTTATGGATTGCCACCTATTTGAAAGGTCGCACTCAAAGAGTATTGCTTAGGTCGACTACCTCGAAAACGGTTCACGTTACTTCTGGTGTACCTCAAGGTAGTCATCTTGGACCTTTATTGTTTACTCTTTTCATTAATGACCTGCCTTCGATTGTATCACACTCTCGTATTCTTATGTACGCAGATGATGTGAAACTTATTTTTTCGTACACCGATCCCTTGTGTCATACTCATCTGCAAGATGATTTGAACTCTATGCAGCGCTGGTGTTCGGCCAATCAACTGCAGCTAAATTGTTCAAAATGTATGTTCATGACTTTTAGTCGGACTAGACCCTACTTAACCACTTATACGATTGACAATGTTCCATTGCAACGTATCTTTACAGTTAAAGATCTTGGAGTCATTTTTGACAACAAGCTTAACTTTAATATGCATATGTCGACTATCACTAATGAGGCCAGAGGTGTACTTGGCTTTATTAAGCGTTGGTCGAAAGAATTTAACGATCCTTTCACCACAAAACTGCTATATGTTTCTTTAGTTCGTCCTATCCTTGAATACTGCTCATGTATTTGGTGTCCGCAGTACCAAAACTTCCAAGAGCGTATAGAATCCGTGCAGAAGCAATTTCTGCTCTTTGCCTTACGTGGACTTAACTGGGATCCCAATCTCCGTTTGCCATCGTATTCCAGTAGGCTGTTACTTATTAATCTTCCGTCGTTACTTAACCGTAGAACAACGCTTGGTGTTGTCTTCCTACACAAGTTAATTAACGGCGACATAGACTCTTCCTTTCTGTTAGCTCGCCTAAACTTTTTTGTGCCTAGTAGGCACGGGACACCTCTGCCCGTGTTTAGTTAAATCTACTTTTCCCTTTTCTTTCTTTTATTTCCCTCCTTTATTTTTCTTTATTTCTCTCTCTATCTTCTCTATTTTTCACTTTATAAAATACTTTCTAATATATACTAACTCATTAACTACTAAACAAATTTTTATTGATTTTTGGTTTGATTGGGTTTTTCTGGGTTTCCCCAATCCTTGCAACAAATGTTGGACCAATGA
Source organism: Drosophila flavopinicola (assembly GCA_035042425.1). Taxonomy (NCBI): domain Eukaryota; kingdom Metazoa; phylum Arthropoda; class Insecta; order Diptera; family Drosophilidae; genus Drosophila; species Drosophila flavopinicola. The sequence goes on along the minus strand of JAWNLL010000184.1, from coordinate 10,817 downwards.
TTTAATTTTGCTATTGATATCCCCAGAGCCTAACGTAAATTTAACTTTATTTCTTTAATTTAATATATTTACGATTTTAAATTTTTTTAAATTCTTGTATATACATTAAAATGTTTTATAATTTTATATAAATTCTTTTGTGTCGACTGTCAGTAGTCAACAATAAATAAAAATAAAAAAATAAAAATAAGATCTTCGGCACTCCGAAGATAATCCTTTCCCACTTGTTTTATACCATGATACCGAAGGTACTCATAGTATATTGGTTTTGTCGGATGTCCGTCAGGCCGTCCGTCTGTCAGTCTGGATGAACGCACGTATTTCCGAAATGATATTAGATAGACTCTTGAAATCTCTTGTGATGTGATTATAGCTATATGCTTCAGATCAAGTTTGTTCCAAATTTATGCCACGCCTACTGGAAGGCTGGCAAATCGATAACATGCCGATACAGCTCAAATCACAAATCGATTAAACGTGAATATCTCCCACAATTTTGAAGCTAGAGTAATCAAATTTGGTAGGTATAAGGCATCCCTGAAAAAATTGGAACCTAGGTTAATCGGCCACTCCTATTATTACGCCCTCTCCCCCCCCCAATAAAAAAATTTAAGTGTTTATATCTCCCGCAGTTTTAGAGCTAAAATCACCATATTTGGAATATATACTACTGGCCCACTTCCGCCCCCGTAATCGCGAAAATCGATATACATGAATGCACAATTCGATAACACGTGTATATTTCCCGCAATTTTGAAGCTAGAGTCCCCAAATTTGGAATTCAGACTAGAACTGACCAACCCACTAGAACGCCCCCAGCCACCCCGCCCCCACGAAACACGGAAGCCTATATCTCGCACAGTTTAAGAGCTAGGTCCACCAAACTTTCAGGGTAGACTTCTGGCCAAATCCTCTAAACATGGGCCAAAAATTTCGGGGCCACGCCACCTCCCGCCCCCAAAAATTTGGAAAATAGACTTCTGGTCACCCCCTCTTAAGATCGACCACGCCCCTCCCGTCCCAAAAAACTTGGAAGGCCGATTTCGGGTCACCCATACACCAGCACAAAAGTTCTGTTCACTTGCTTTCAGCTGTTCTTAAAATGGTATCAGAGTATTACACAGTCGGCTCCGCACGACTGGAACGTTCTCACATGTTTATTTAGTCATTATTTCTCTTTATTTCATTCCATATATAGATGTCATATAGCCTTCCACACAGACGTTCAACCTTGAATATGGTATGTTTTCTTCTTAATTTGAGGTGGTAACAATCCTAAAAAGATCATAAGCAATTAATTGTATAATTTCTCAAATTAGCAGAGATATCACATTATAAGCAGAATTTTGTAAGATTTTGAAAGGCAAGCGTTTTCTCAGTGGATTCATTCTGGTGTAACCATAATGACGCATATATATAATCGACAGACTCAAGTATACATATCGTATAGATTGTTTGCTCTTATTTTTAGCAATATATTATTTTTCTCTGTGTGTACATTTCTATATATATGTATATGCAGAATTATGTGGCGGTACCCAAATGCCCAAAATATGCCAGGCCCCGGAGCTTGAATGCCGACTGGGCCCACGTGCTGCCAGGAGTCTCCTGAGCTTTGTTGGCCTTTTTACGTGCGATAGGCAAAGGGGTCTGAATAAATTTATGATTTATTAAGGATGCTCTGATTACAACACGACATTGACTGAGAGATCTCTGAGGCATCACTTGGAGACCTAAAGTGGAGATTGACTGACGTCTCGTAAATAACCGTCGCATAAGCAACAAGTGGGAAAGGATTATCTTCGGCGTGCCGAAGTTTTTATACTCTTTTTGATCCTTTAGGCAACTTTCACTCTGCCAACTGCACCACTGAAATTTCATATTCTGTAAAAAATCGTCTCATCGTGTAGCATTTATTTTCTATGTTTTCTATGAAAACAATTGCTTTGAAATTTATGGCCAAAACCGACCGGCCGGTCTCGACCAATCTGCTGTCCCTTTGAATAATAACTTCTATGTGCAAATTTTTATCGCGATAGCTCAAAAACTGAGGGACTAGTTTGCATACACAGGCAGACAGACGGACATGGCTAGATAAATTTGTTTGTCATTCTAAGCATACTGGCAGTAACTTTTGGGGGTCTCCGACGCTTCCTTCTATGCGTTACACACTTCAGCACAAACTTAAAATACCATTTTCTTCGAAAGAGTGTTAAAACAACAACGCGAAAAGCAAGAAGAAGAAGCAACAGCAGCAAGTGAGTTATTTGTTTAACATGAACTTCGAACACATTTTTGACTCACAAATGTTGACAAAGAATAATGTAATGTAATGTATGTCCAGGATCTGAACGATGACAGTTTTGTATTGCGCCATCAAAATTTCACCCAAAACCCATAGAGAGGGAGATAGAAAAAGGGAGAGAGAGATTGAGACAGAGAGACACAGAGGAAGAGAGAGACAGAGGGAGAGAGAGATGTGTCGAATACTTCAACCGCATTGCAATTACAGATATTTGCACTGATAATACATATCTTTATAACAATTGAGAAGCATAGAGGGAGTGCTCCACTTGCCTAACAATTGAGACGGCAAGATCTTAGTTCAGGCATATTCTAAATTTCAGAATTTCATAAGTTTCTGGTGAACTTGTCGTTGTGATCGTAAATTAAGCGCTTAGCGTTTTTTCGTCATCTATTCTTGTTGCCTTTTGTTACAAAATCCACATTTTCCATTATTTTTGATCTGCTTCAGACAGCAACCACAATACGCAGGCATTTAAAACGCCCACAACTGTCCCAAAAAATACAAAATAAGAGCACTGAAAAGAAAAAAGGACGATTGCGTGCTGCTTGCATTGCGTGTCGGGGGAAAAGGAATTTTATATACCAATTTATGAAGTTTTCGTTAGCTAAGCTAATTAGGCTTGTACTCCAGCTGAAATGATAATAGTGCGTTGCGTCAATTTATACATCGTAAAGGGGGGATTATATAAGGATGGATATTGGTTCGGATTAAGAATGGAATGAGCGTAGCAAAGGCCAATTAGCTTACTTATCATTTTCTCCGAGGATTCGTGTTTGGGGCAGAGTAAGACAAGTAAGACAAGTGATAAATAAAAAGTGAGAATGATTTCGATATAGATTGAGTTATATAAGGGAAACTGAAATAATGCATTTGGTAAATAATCAACAAAATTTATAATTAATCCAGGACAAAATATGAAATAGTATTATATTGCTAAGAAAACTTTCTACGCGAAGAATAGACATAGTATCAATAGACTTTATCTATATATATATATATATACAGTAACATATGTATTGCACCCAATACCCATTATATATTCGCACCACATATGTATTGCACCAAATACCTATTATCTACTCGCACCCAAATTATGTTATCATGTAATAAGATACCACTGGGGAAAATAACAATTCAAGCGCTCCCACGTTCACATAGTTATTGTAAACAAACGCTTGAATCGCTGTTCCTACCAATGGGTCAATTCTGTCGACGTGGCATAAATCCAGGCTGATGCAACCCACTCTCAATCTTTCGTCATAATTTCAAGAGAGAGATCCATCAAATTTCTGTTTATATAAGAGCAGAAAGCTCAGTCTCTTTAAAGTCCAATCTTTCAAAAGCTCATCAGCCAAAGATTTATTAAGCGCACAACAGCACTTTATTCTTTAGTCGAGATTTAAAACCTTTACTCAGATGTTCAATTATACGTCGTTATAATAAAAATAAAATATATTTATCTCTTTTCGAAGAAAATAGTATATTAAGTTTGTGCTGAAGTTTGTAATGCATAGAAGGAAGCGTCGTAGACCCGAAAAAGTTACTGTCAGTATGCTTAGAATGACAAAACAAATTGATCTAGCCATGTCCGTCTGTCTGTCTGTCTGTCTGTATGTATGCAAACTAGTCCCTCAGTTTTTTGAGCTATCGTGATCAAACTTTGCACAGAGCCTTATTATTTAAAGGGCACATTGTCAGAACCGGCCGGATCGGACCACTATAACTTATAGCTGCCATACAACTGGAAGTCGGTTTGACCATAGATCCCTTCTTTTCAAAGCTATCGCGATGAAATTTTGCACAGATACTTATTATTTAAACATACATCAAATTATTCGAATGCCGGCCAGATCGGACCACTATATCTTATAGCTGCCATACAACTGGAAATAAATTTAATTGCAGTTGCCGGAGTGAAAATTGTCTAAAGGTTCGAAAAGAGTATTAAATCTTCGGCACACCGAAGATAATCCTTTCCACTTGTTTTTTATAACAATCTTGTTTTTGAATACTTCATTGGCGCAGCCGGTAGGATATGTTAAAGTGAAAACGTTTAGAAACACAAGTTGACAAATCCGCTAAAGAATGTTCGTGAATATGTAACTTAATTGACACCTCCGCTAACGAAAGTGCGTGCATCAGTGATATTTAACCGTTAAAGGATAAATTAAATCCTGGGATAAGTGGAAACCTTATAAAACGACAAAAAAAACTTTTTGTGTCCACTAATGAAAATATTCTGGGCCACATATTATAACAAAAACAAGTGGGAAAGGATTATCTTCGACGTGCCGAAGATTTTATACTCTTTTCGAACCTTTAGACAATTTTCACTCTGCTAACTGCAGCACTTTCATCTGTAAAAATTTATATCATATGATATCAATTTGAATTAAAATATTAAATTTATTTCCAGTTGTATGGCAGTTTTAAGATATAGTGATCCGATCCGGCCGGCTCCGATCAATGTGATGTACATTTGTATAATATGTATCTGTAAAAAAGTTTTATCACGATAGCTTTGAAAACATGGGATTTATGGCCAAAAACCGACTTCCAGTTGTATGGCAGCTATAAGATATAGTAATCCGATCCGGCCGGCTCCGATCAATGTAATGTATGATTGAATAATAAGTATCTGTGCAAAATTTTATTGCGATAGCTTTGAAAACATGGGATTTATGGGCAAAACCGACTTACAGTTTATAAATATAGTGGTCCGATCCGGCCGGTTCCGACCAATGTGCTGTCTCTTTGAATAATAAGTCCCTGTGCAAAGTTTTACAGCGATAGCTCAAAAACTGAGAACTAGTTTGCATTTATACAGACAGACAGACAGACGGACATAGCTAGATCAATTTGTTTTGTCATTCTAAGCATACTGGCAGTAGCTTTTGGGGGTCTCAGACGCTTCCTTCTATGCGTTACAAACTTCAGCACAAACTTAATATACTATTTTCTTCGAAAAGAGTATAAACAAGTAAGAGTGCTCTAGTCGTGAGTGCCCGACTAGGAGATACCCTGAACCCAGTCCTTACAATCATGCGTACTAATCTAAACACACACATGCTGCAGTACAAGCAGTGCGAGCAGTGCAAGCAGTCTAAGCAGTAAGCTTGATTCTTTACTGAGCTCCACACAATGGAAAGTTAAATCCTTAAAAACGTCGGTGTTTATCATCCGATCTTATTGAAATCTTTTGGGCAAAAATTGGGCAGTAAAATGTGTGACCAAACCAAATTGCAAGGTCATAACTTCAAAAATGCGGTTTTTTTAACTTTTGGTGGGATTGGGGGGTGGTATCCAAAAAGTGAAATATTTGTTACATGGGTATGCCATTCGAGACTATACATGTAAAATTTGGGGCATCTAGCTTTTAAGCCTTTGAAGTTATGACCCAAAAACTCAGGTCTGAAATCGAAATTTATCGATAACTTTTGAACGGGGTGAGTTATCGATAAAATTTAATAAACTTGATCTGTCCCGGGCCTACGAGAACTTATATTCCAAATATGAAGTCTCTAGCTTTTGTAGTCTCTGATATCCGCGTGTTCATACAGACGGACAGACGGACAGACAGACAGACAGACAGACAGACATGGTAAAATCGACTTGGCTGTTGATACTGATCAAGAATATATATACTTTATATGGTCAGAGATGCTTCCTTATGCCTGTTACATACTTTTGCACAAAACCATTATACCCTTTTTACCCATTTTTAATGGGTTCAGGGTATAAAAACAACAAGTGGGGAAGGATTATCTTGCCGAAGATCTTATACTCTTTTCGAACCTTTAGAGAATTTTCACTCTGCCAACTGCAGCGCTTTCATGTGCTGTAAAAATTCGATTTATCGCATTGCATTTATTTTTTTTTGTTCCAAAAACTGATACTATATGAATTTAAATTTTTCTTTTGAAAGATATAGTGGTCCTATCCGTCCGACTCTGATCAATGTGCTGTCTCTTTGAATAATAAGTATCTGTCCAAAGTTTCATCGCGAAAGATTAAAAAACATGGGATATATGGCCAAAACCGATTTCGAGTTGTATGGCAGCTATCAGATATAGTGGTCGGATCAGTCCGGTTCTGACCAATGTGCTGTCCCCTGAATAATAAGTCTCTGTGCAAAGTTTTATCACGATACCTCAAACACTGAGGGACTAGTTTGCATACATACAGACAGACAGACAGACGGATATGGCTAGATCAATTTGTTTTGTTTTTCTAAGCATACTGCCAGTAACTTTTGGGGGTCTCCGACGCTTCCTGCTATGCGTTACAAACTTCAGCACAAACTTAATATACTATTTTCTTTGAAAAGAGTATAAACATCTTAACGATGAAGAAAGGAACAAATTAACTAAAATCCTATTTGAGTTTAGTGACATACAGTATAGAGAAAGTGAAAATTTGACTTTCACAAGTACAATTAAACATGTTATACAAACTAAACACGAGGATGCAATTTATAAACGACCTTATAAATATCCACAATCATATGAAAAAAAGGTTGAAACACAAATAAAGGAAATGATAAAACAGGGAATAATCCGAAAATCAAAGTTCCTTACTGCTCACCAATTTTGATCGTACCAAAGAAAAGTGACGCATCAGGAAAACAAAAATTCATAAGTCATTGACTATCGAAACTTAAATGAAATCACAGACACACTTGGAAAATGTCAATATTTCACTATCATTGACCTAGCAAAAGGCTTTCATCAGAGTAAAATGGATTCTGATTCAATCCCATAGATTGAAGTGTATTTCACTTTATTGGAGGAACACATATTGTCACTAAAAAGAGTTTTCAAGAAACTCAGGGAAGCCAAATTAAAATTACAGTTGGATAAATGTGAATTTATGAAAAGGAAACTGAATTCTGGTCACATTGTAACAACTGAGGGTAACCAAATCCGCTGAAAGCTAGCGCTATACAAAATTTCCCAATACCAAAACCGACCAAAGAAATCAAGTAATTTTTAGGACTTTGCGGTTACTATAGAAAATTCATACCAAGCTTCGCTCACATTGTGAAGCCAATGACACTAAAACTTAAAAAGAATGCAACTATTGACATAAAAAACAAAGATTATATCGCAGCATTTGAGAAGTTAAAACTACTCATTACATCTGATCCGGTATTAATCTGTCCCAATTTCGAAAAACCATTTTCACTAACTATGGATGCTAGTAATATTGCTATAAGTGCAGTATTATCGCAAAATCATAAGCCAATATGCTATGCAAGTTGAACATTAAACAATCACGAAATAAATTATTCCGCAATAAAAAAAGAACTCTTAGCTATTGTATGGGCCACCAAATACTTCAGGTCCTATCTTTTTGGAAGAAAATTCGAAATCCTTAGTGCTCATAATCCCCTCGTTTGGCTAAACAATGTTAAAGAACCAAACATGAAGTTGCAAAGATGGAGAATCAAATTAAATGAAAACAAGTGTGGAAGGATTATCTTCGGCGTGCCGAAGATTTTATACTCTTTCGAACCTATGGCTATTTTCACTCTGCCAACTGCACCACTGAAATTTCATAAGCTGTAAAAAATCGTTTTGTCGCGTAACATTTTTTTTTTGTTCTAAAAATATTAAATTCATTGGTAGTTGTATAGCAGCTATAAGATATAGTGATCCGATCCAGCCAGCTCCAATCAATGTGATGTCTCTTTGAATAATAAGTATCAGTGCAAAGTTTCATTGCGATAGATTAAAACATGGGATATATGGCCAAAACCGACTTCGAGTTGTATGGCAGCTATAAGATATAGTAATCCGATCCAGCCGGCTCCAACCAATGTGATGTCTCTTTGAATAATAAGTATCAGTGCAAAGTTTCATCGCGATAGATTAAAAAATATGGGATATATAGCCAAAACCGACTTCGAGTTGTATGGCAGCTATAAGATATAGTGATCTGATCCGGCCGGCTCCAACCAATGTTCTGTCCCCTGGAATAATCAGTGTCTGTGCAAAGTTTTATCGCGATAGCTCAAAAACTGAGGGACTAGTTTGCATACATACAGACAGACAGACAGACAGACAGACAGACAGACGGACATGGCTAGATCAATTTGTATTGTCATTCTAAGCATACTGGCAGTAACTTTTGGGGGTCTCCGACGCTTCCTTCTATGCGTTACAAACTTCAGGACATACTTAAAATACTATTTTCTTCGAAAAGAGTATAATCATGTGGCAGATGCCTTGTCAAGAATTTAACTGGATGAAAATTTTTTAGGAGAAACTCCGAATAGTACAGCAGCAACAATACATAGCGCAAAGGAAGATAATCAAAATTACATTTCAATTACTGAAAGACCAATCAATTACTATAGCAGGCAAATCGAATTTATTAAAAATAATATCAACGAAGTAAAAGTAATAAACTATTTTCATAAAACCAAAATACATATATTGTACAAAGTAATGACAAATACCCATGCTAAAGAACTCATAAAAGAATATTTATGCACTAAGAAAAGCGTAATCTATTTTCATAACGATGCAGGCTTTTTAGTTTTCCAAACGGTCTTCATAGAAATAATCAGTCCCAGTAACCTAACAAAGGTAATGAAATCTACTAAAATCCTAATAGACATCCAAACATATGCAGAATTTAAAGAATTCGTCACTAAAACTTATAAAGAGTTATTACACCCAGGTATAGAATAACTCACCTCGTTATTTAAAGAAAAGTACTATTACCCAGATTACCAAAACTTAATTTAAAGTATTATTAATGAATGTCAAACTTGCAACTTTGCTAAAACAGAACACGGAGACACAAATTTGGCCTTGGAATTAACTCCAGCAACGCTCAATCCTAGAGAAAAATATGTTATAGACTTTTACATAGTAGATAATAAACAATTTTTCCCTAATTGAAGTCAAAGGCAGAGATTGGTTAGAAGCCAAAAAAGCATTACTTAAAATTTTTAATGAAATGGGAAAACCAAAAGAAATAAAAGCAGATAAGACTCAGCATTTATTTGTTCTGCATTACAAATATGGTTAAAATCTGATGGAGTTGATATAAATATCACATGTAAAAATGGTATCTCTGACGTTGAAAGATTCCATAAAACAGTTAACGAAAAACTCAGAATCATAAATAGTGATTCAGATCCAGAAAATAAATTAACTAGATTCGAAATAATACTTTATACTTATAACCATAAAACTAAACACCACACAACAGGAGAACACCAGCAGATATTTTCATATACACAGGAACCCCAGAATATAAGACACAATTGAATAAAAGAAACCAAATAGACAAACTAAATGAAAAACGTACAGAATTCGAAATTGATACCGATTTCAGACAATCACCATTAGTACGTTCAAAATCAACAAACCCTTTTAAAAAGACAGGTTATTTAAAACAGTTAGATGCAAAACATTTTGAAGAGACAAATAGAGGTAGAACAAGTAAGAGTGCTCTAGTCGGGAGTGCCCGACTAAGAGATACCCTGAACCCAGTCCTTGCATCAATTCATACTTACCAATCAATGTACATCCATACAAACACACACATACTGCAAGCAGTTTGAGCAGGCTAACTTCTTCGCAAGGCCCCACACTATGGAAAGGTAAATCTTAAATAACTTCTGTATTTAGTGCACGATCTTTATGAAATTTTCAGGACATAGCATTGGCTATACAATGGGTTATCAAACCAAATTACAAGGTCAGACCTTGAAAAATTTGTGTTTTTCACTTTTGGGCAGATGGGGGTACGGTATCCAAAAAGCGAAATAATTTGTTAGATGTGTATACTAATCAAGACTATACATACCAAATTTGGTGACTCTAGCTCTTATAAGTTTCAAGCTATGGCCAAAAAACTCTGGTCCTAAATCGAAGTTTTTCGATAACTTTTGAGCGGGACGAGTTATCGATAAAATTAAACAAACTTGTACTGTCCCGGGACTACGAGAACTTATATTCCAAAAGTCTCTAGCTCTTATAGTCTCTGATATCTGCGTGTTAATACAGACCGACAGACAGTCGGACGGACAGACAGTCGGACGGACGGAGAGACAGACAGACGGACATGGCTAGATCGACTCGGTTGTTGATACTGATCAAGAATACATATACTTTATATGGTCGGAGATGCTTCCTTATGCCTGTTACATACTTTTGCACAAAACCATTACATCCTTTTTACCAATTTTTAATGGGTTCAGGGTATAAAAAGAAAATTAATAAGAGCAAATATGATAATTCCAGATCATCACCAACAGACAACCCAAATCAGGAACCTACAACATAAAATAATACTATTACTTATCCCATTCCTACTAACGTATTCCATTCAACAAGCCAATGGCCAAAGCCTCGAAATAAACCCGATCTAATCGAAAAATGGTTACCTTATATTTAAAACAGGAACTATGGATCTACCAATAAATTACGAATACCTTTTTTTTTTTTTTTTATTTTTATTTGGCAAGCTACATAGGGTGTTTACCCTATTTCCA
>JAWNLL010000183.1:0-106458 GCA_035042425.1 Drosophila flavopinicola | reverse complement strand
TTTGACTAGAGATAGATGCATCCGAATCGCTACTAGATATATTACGCCTTGCGTCCAGGGCTTGCTGACGGGTCGAGGGACGTAAGCTAAGGGCCCGTCTGGTGGCAGAGCGAGCCTCTTCAGTCACTTGGTTGGCAGCCTTGGACCTGAGGTGCTTGTTCTTTAGAATTTTTTGATTAAACTTATTCTTAGGGGACGCCATGTATCTATGGAGGGGTCCCCCAAGTTGGGGGGCCGAAAAGGAAATAAATTAACACAGTCAAGAGAAAAAAAAAGAAACGAAATAAATCAAAAAGATTTTTCTCAAAATTATTTTTCCTATTTTTTCCGATTTGTTTTCCGAAAATTTGGAGAAAATTTTTGGGAACAAAAAAGTAGTCTGTTCAGTACGAGAACTAGATTCAAACTTGTTCTTAAAATGGTATCAGAGTATTACGCAGTCGGCTCCGCCCGACTGCAACGTTCTCCCTTGTTTCTTATTCTTCTTTTCAAATATAACATAACTGTAATCAAATTCATTTGCTACCAATGTCTTAGAACAAAAACTACACAACGCGAAAAAAACGATCAGTATAATTGAGTTTGTCAACGCATTTCAAAACTGCTTGGTTGCGTAAGTATTAGAGTGCTGCGCTGATATACGGGAGAACATGGTTCAAATCCCAGCCGTGACTTATTGCTTTTATTTTTTTTCTAATTATTTGTTTCACATATATAGCAAACACCTTGAATTCAATAACTTAAAAGAAAAATTTAAATTCATATGATACCAATTCTTGGAGCAAAAAAATAAATGCCACGCGATAAAACGATATTTTACTTATTTGGAAATTTCAGTGGTGCAGTTGGCAGAGTGAAAATTGCCTAAAGGTTCGAAAAGAGTATAGAATCTTCGGCATGCCGAATATAATCCCTTCGCACTTGTTTTTTCGTATTTTTTTGTCCATTTATAACAGCTTGAATTTAATATTTCAAAAGAAAAATTTAAATTCATATGACACTAACGCTTAGAACAACAAAAAACGTTCGAAATGAAGGTATGCCGGAGATAATCCTTCCCCACTTGTATTTTTTCGATCGGATTCAAAATTATTTTCAAAGAGCTGTATAAAAATATTTGTGCAAAAATGAATGGTCGATTTTTACTTTTTTTTATTGCCTCGACAATGACGACAGAAATGGGAGCACATCTGATCAACTATTATAGGTTGCGATTTTTTTCTTCGGCAGCATACAGTGTATACATGCAAAATGTATTGATCAATAGCCACTTTATTGATTATCGAAAAATTATAAAAATATTAAAACAATTGACAGAAAACTGAGCTTGTGCAAATGAAGATGACAACTGCGCACATCCGTCAATAAACTTGTTTATCCTTTCAAATAAAACACATGACTTATGATCCTAACAGTTTCGAAGCCAATCGAATGCCATGATGTTTCTATGGGGCGCTATTCAAAATGTCCGTCGACTGCACCGTACATAAAACGAAAAGGAAGACTGATAAACACAAACACACACACACACATAAAATGTGTGTGTTTCGCGCTCTTGTGCAGTTAAAAGTTGGTGCAACAAAAGTCAATCAAATAGACCCAGAACAACAAAACTTAAGAGTTGGCACCAAAATAACGTATACAAGTGTGAGTGCAGTTGTCGCTTTAATGCGCCAAAATTATATAAATTATGTATTTGATAATCTTCTTGCATACTTAATTGGTTAATTTGTGTGCAAATATGCTTCATTAAACCAAACTAAGTGGACAACCGCAATTCGAGCGAAAGCGACTCTCCCCGACATGGAACTAGCTAACACCTCTCTCTCTCTCTCTTCTGATTCATTTTTCCTCTCGCTCTGTTCTCGAGCAAAGTGCATTTTCTAATTGCAATAAAATTCTTTACACTAATAGCAAAATAATGTTAGCCACGCCCACAGCGCCTGTGGCAATTTATGCGCATCGCGCTACACGTTTTCATTTTATTATACCCTGAACCCATTAAAAATGGGTAAAAAGGGTATTATGGTTTTGTGCAAAAGTATGTAACAGGCATAAGGAAGCATCTCCGACCATATAAAGTATATATATTCTTGATCAGTATCAACAGCCAAGTCGATTTAGCCATGTCCGTCTGTCTGTCTGTCCGTCCGTCCGTCCGTCCGTCCGTCCGTCCGTCCGTCCGTCCGTCCGTCCGTCCGTCCGTCCGTCCGTCTGTCTGTATGAACACGCGGATATCAGAGACTACAAGAGCTAGAGACTTCATATTTGGAATATAAGTTCTCGTAGTGCCGGGACAGATCAAGTTTATTTCATTTTATCGATAACTCGACCCATTCAAAAGTTATCGATAAATTTCGATTTCAGACTTGCGCTTTTGGGCTATAACTTACAAGTTATAAGAGCTAGAGGCCCCTAATTTGGCATGTATAATCTCGAATAGCATACACATGTAACAAATTTTTCACTTTTTGGATACCACCCCCCAAACCCCACAAAAGTTAAAAAAACGCATTTTTGAAGGTACGACCTTGCAATTTGGTTTGGTCACACATATTATTGACAATTGTTTGCCCCAAAAATTTCCATAAGATCGGACGATAAACACAGAAGTTATTTAAGATTTAACTTTCCATTATGTGGGGCTCAGCGAAAAGCAAGCTAACTGCTTAGACCGCTTGCACTGCTTGTACTGCTTGTACTGCAGCATGTGTGTGTTTAGATTAATATGAATGATTGTAAGGACTGGGTTCAGGGTATCTCGTAGTCGGGCACTCCCGACTAGAGCACTCTTACTTGTTGAAGGTATGACCTTGCAATTTGGTTTGGTCACACATTTTATAGCCAATGTTATGTCCTACAAATTTTAAAAAGATCGGACAATAAACACAGAAGTTATTTAAGATTTTACTTTCCATTGTGTGGGGCTCAGTGCAAAAGCAAGATAACTGCTTAAACCGTTTTCACAGCTTGCAGTAATGTGTGGTGTGTTTGTATGTATGCACACTATTAGGCAAGTATGAATGGATGTCAGAACTGGGTTCAGGGTATCTCCTAGTCGGGCAGTCCCGACTAGAGCACTCTTACTTGTTTTTTTTGTATTTTTATGTTTCCGTGGCAGGTTGCGGCTGCCAGGGGGCGTGTTCTTCGCCCCGCCGCATTTGGAGGCCAAGTTCCTACTGCAACAGGGAACTGACGAGCCACAACATTATATGCGACTTAAACGTGCACAAATCGAAATTTATATAATTTCACTTCACGTGACGAGATCTTTAACTTGAATTGAAAAGCTGATAATAAGAGAGAGCAATATTGTTGATATTGTTGGTATGTGTATATGCATATCTCCTAGTCAGGTACTCTCGACTAGCCCACTTTTAATTGCTAACTAATCAAATGACATTTTCATAAATTCATAAGCTTAACATAAAGAATAAATGAAGAGGGCAAACCACGATGAAAATTTAAGTTAGCAAAATTATGGGATTTTATTTTGGACTAGGAACAAGTGCAATTGCCACGTACTTAATATCTAATAATATATTTTTATTACTGGCACATGTTTTACATGACTGAGTCCAACCTAGTTTAGTTCGAGGCAAATGCTTTTCTTCAAATTGGAACTACTATTTTATTTCTCACGCTCTACTGTTCCTTAATTTAGACATTTATATTTGCCACCATTAAAAAGCTGCATACCATTTAAAGTGGAGCAAAAAAAAGTGCTCTACATGGGTATAAAAACTAAAAAAAATTTCTAGCCGAGCGTGGGCTTAAAACTATTCTGTTTAACCATTTCCAATTGCAGGCCATCGGGGCAAACAGTCATCATAGGTTTTTCTATTTTTGTAGCCCGTGGGTAATAGTCAGCGAGTCAGCAGACTTTGCGAAAACCTTGTTTGCCTTCAGCTCCGGCAGGGCCCAATATTTGCACAGTTAACTAAGCAGCTGCTGGAAGAGAAGGAGGCGTTGGCGGAGGAGGAGCTGCCCAGGAGCGGGAGTTGATGCAAGCACAGTTTGCTCATGTGTGCGTGTCGAATGTCGCGCATAAACTAATTTCTACGGTTTCAATGTTACAATTTTCGAAACTCAAACAAACTCAGACATTGAAAAGTTTGCAATTCGCAATTGAACGCTTGAGCAGATGGCACTTACAGTGCTTATTGTAAAAGTGCAACGAACGATGCCCCCATAAGTCGTTAAATAAATGAAAGCACTCGAAAGAGATATCAATTGACTAAAGTGGTAACTTAAGACTAGAGCCTTTAAGTATTTACACATTAAAACATTTCGATTTAACTGCCATGCAACGGCATTTGTAGAAGGAATTAAAATTCCTGAACGAAAAACAAGTGGGGAAGGATTATCTTCGGCGTGCCGAAGATTTTATACTCTTTTCGAACCTATAGGCAATTTTCACACAGCCAACTGCACCACTGAAATTTCATAAGATGTACAAAATCGTTTTGTCGCGTAACATTTTTTTTTTTTGTTCTAAGAATTTTTAATTCATTGCCAGTTGTATAGCAGCTATAAGATATAGTGATCCGATCCGGCCGGCTCCAACCAATGTGATGTCTCTTTGAGTAATAAGTATCTGTGCAAAGTTTCATCGCGATAGATTCAAAAACATGGGATATATGGCCAAAACCGACTTCGAGTTGTATGGCAGCTATAAGATATAGTGATCCGATCCGGCCGGCTCCGACCAATGTGCTGTCCCCTAGAATAATAAGTGTCTGTAAAAAGTTTTATCGCGATAGCTCAAAAACTGAGGGACTAGTTTGCATACATACAGACAGACAGACAGACAGACAGACGGACATGGCTAGATCAATTTGTATTGTCATTCTAAGCATACTGGCAGTAACTTTTGGGGGTCTCCGACGCTTCCATCTATGCGTTACAAACTTCAGGACAAACTTAATATACTATTTTCTTCGAAAAGAGTATAAATAATGTATATAAAGAATAATTAAAGCAAGTAAGAGTGCTCTATTAGGGAGTGTCCAACTAGGAGATACCCTGAACCCAGTCCTTGATTCATTCATACTTACCTATCAGTTTACATACATACAAACACACATGCTGAAAGCAGAGCAATGAATTAAAATTTTTGTTTTGAAATATTAAATTCATTTCCAGTTGTATGACAGCTATAAGATATAGTGGTCCGATCCGGCCAGAATAATAAGTATACTGTGCAAAGTTTCCTCGCGATAGCCTTAAAAACAAGTTGTATGTCAGCTATAACATTGGTGGTCCGATCCGGCTGGTTCTGACCAAGGTGCTGTACATTTGAATAATAATTATCTGTGCAAAGTTTCATCGCGATAGCCCAAAAACTGAGGGACTAGATCGCATACATACAGACAGACAGACAGACGGACATAGCTAGATCAATTTGTTTTGTTTTTCCAAGCATACTGGCAGTAACTTTTGGGGGTCTCAGACGCTTTCTTCTATGCTTTACAAACTTCAGCACAAACTTAATATACTATTTTCTTCGAATAGAGTATAACAAGAAAAATGTTGTTATATTATCTCATAGCAAGTGTTTACTGTGGTGTGCTGCTTGCAGCTTTCGAATTCAGTTGGAAAAATATTGCAGGCTTTCGCTTTCGATATTAAGCATGCCACGTAGTATCCCATCATGAAAGATATAGATACAAGGAAAGAGAGAGAGGGATAAAGAGTGAGGAGAGGAAATAGAGAATTCCATTTGTAACTAATGCCAAAGAAGGGATTATTGAATATGCGATGACTACCGCAAGGATAAGTGGTGCGTAGTGCGCTGCGTTACTAGTTCTGTGTGCTTGGGTGGTTCGCGAGGGTTGCACGGAGGTTTGGGGCACACGCTTGGAGGGATGCATGATGTCACATTACATGGCTACTTATGAAAACATTTCAAGTGCTCGCGTGTTGCATTTATTTCAGTTATCTTGTAGCTGTAGCTGTTACTGTAGCTGTAGCTGTTACTGAAGCTGTAGCTGTTGTTGCTGTTTGCATTGGGGCTCGCAATTAAATGCAATTGCCACACCCCACCCAACGTTCACTGCCCCACGGCTCCACAATGCTGCCATTTGCGTGATGTGAAGTGAATTGAGCGAACCTCAAGAGACCCCATGATAGAGTGGAGGACTTTATAGACAGCGTTTGTCATTTGACTCAACTGCAAATTGAAATAATGACAAACTGCAGCTCGAGGCGAATGTCAAATAAGGATCTTTGTTTAACTTAAGTGCTTGCAGTAACCTCAAGAGGTTTATGTGCTTTCATTTGAAAAGCCATTGCAAGATTATTCCAATGATCTTGTAATCTACTACTTGAACCACCAATAAATGACTTAAGTCGTATACACTAATTACAGATTGATTGTATCTTAAAAATTGTTTTCTTTTTTAGTTGAGTAAATATAGAAAATTGAGCTTGGTTAAAAAGAGTATAATGAAGTTTTGCAAAAGTATGTAACAGGCATAAGGAAGCAGCTCCGCCCGTATAAAGTATTTTTATCAGTTTCAATAGCCGAGTCTGTCTCTTTGAGCACGCGAATATCAGAGACTATAAGAGATGGAGACCTAAATTATTAGTTCTTGTAGTCCCTGGCCAGATCAAGTTTGTTTCATTTTATCGATAACTCGTCCCGTTCAAAAGCCATCGATCTATTTTGACTTCAGACCAGTGTATTTTGGCCATAACTGGAAAATAATAAGAGGTAGAGGCAAATTTGTTATGTATAACCCCGAAAAGCATACACATGTAACAAATATTTCCAACCATCCCTCAAAACTGCATAGCATGCATATGAGGTTTGAACTTGAAATTTGGTTTGATCGCACGGTTTATTATACTCTTTTCGAAGAAAATAGTAAATTCAGTTTGTGCTGAAGTTTGTAACGCATAGAAGGAAGCGTCTGAAACCCCCAAAAGTTACTGCCAGTATGCTTAGAAAAACAAAACAAATTGATCTAGCCATGTCCGACTGTATGTCTGTCTGTCTGTCTGTATGTATGCAAACTAGTCCCTCAGTTTTTGAGCTATCGCGATGCAACTTTGCACAGACACTTATTATTCAAGGGGACAGCACATTGGTCGGAGCCGGCCGGATCGGACCACTATATCTTATAGCTGCCATACAACTCTAATTCGGTTTTGGCCATAAATCCGATGTTTTCAATTTTTTGTACATTTCAACATCCTTAAACGATTGAGTCATAAATAGCGAAGATATGCGTCATTAAATATTTCGAAAAAACAGGTGCATATGATCAAACAAACCCAAGCGCAAGTAAGCTTTTGAAAAAACAAATGCTGACAAACGCTAGTTGCAGGTTGCAGGAAAACAAAACAAGTAAGCTTTTGATAGTCGGCGCCCTGTCAAACGAAAGGTTCTGGTTCGATTCCTAGCGGCGACCAATAATTATTTTCATTTTTTCTTATTCTGCTTTTCAAATATAAAATAACTGTAATCAAATTCATTTGCTACCAATGCATTAGAACAAAAACAATGCCACGCGAAAAAACAAACAGTGTAATCGAGTTTGTCAGCGATTTTTAAAACTGCTTGGTGTAAGCAGTAAAAAGCAAAACAAGTAAGCTTTTGACAGTCTGCTCTTCAAGTGATTTTGTCATCGATCATCAAAACTGCTTGTGGCGTAAGGGATAAAGTGGCGCCCTGTCAAACGAAAGGTACAGGTTCGGTTCCTAGCGGCGACCAATAATTATTTTAATTTTTTATACCCTGAACCCATTAAAAATGGGTAAAAAGGGTATAATGGTTTTGTGCAAATGTATGTAACAGGCATAAGGAAGCATCTCCGACCATATAAAGTATATATATTATTGATCAGTATCAACAGCCGAGTCGATCTAGCCATGTCCGTCTGTCTGTCCGTCTGTCCGTCTGTATGAACACACAGATATCTGAGACTACAAGAGCTAGAGACTTCATATTTGGAACATAAGTTCTCCTTATCCCGGGACAGATCAAGTTTATTAAAATTTATCGATAGCTCCCGTTCAAAAGTTATCGATAAATTTCGATTTCAGACCAGCGTTTTTTGGATATAACTTACAGGTTATAAGAGCTAGAGGCCCCTAATTTGACATGTATAATCTCGAATAGCATACACATGTAACAAATATTTCACTTTTTGGATACCACCCCCAAACCCCCCAAAAGTTAAAAAAACCCATTTTTGAAGGTACGACCTTGCAATTTGGTTTGGTAACACATATTATCGACAATTGCTTGCCCCAAAAATTTCAATATGATCGGACAATAAACACAGAAGTTATTTAATATTTAACTTTCCATTGTGTGGGGCTCAGCGAAAGAGCAAGCTAACTGCTTAAACCGCTGGCACTGCTTGTACTGCTTGTACTGCAGCATGTGTGAGTTTAGAGTAGTACGAATGATTGTAAGGACTGGGTTCAGGGTATCTCGTAGTCGGGCACTCCCGACTAGAGCACTCTTACTTGTTCTTATTCTGCTTTTCAAATATAAAACAACTGTAATCAAAATCAAAAAAAAAACGATCAGATAATTGAGTTTGTCAGCGCTTTTCAAAACTGCTTGGAGGCGTAGGTATTAGAGTGCTGCACTGACAAACGGGGAGACACGGTTCAAATCCCAGCCACGACATATTGCTTTTTATTTTTTTTCTAATTATTTTTTTCAAATATATATAAAATAGCTTGAATTCAATAATTTAAAAGAAAAATTTAAATTCGTATGATACCAATTCTTAGAGCAAAAAATTAAATGCCACTCGATAAAACGATTTGTTACTACTATTGAAATTTCAGTGGTGCAGTTGGCAGAGTGAAAATTGCCTAAATGTTCGAAAAGAGTATAAAATCTTCGGCACGCCGAAGATAATCCTTTCCCACTTGTTTTCTAATTATTTTTTTCAAATATATATCAAATAGCTTGAATTCAATAATTTAAAAGAAAGTGAAGAATTTAGCTAACTGCTTGAAGCAAGTGTGTGTTTGAAAGAATGTTCTCTGTTATGTAAGTATGAATGAATGATTCCACGCAATGGAAAGTAAAATCTTAAATAACTTCTGTGTTTATTGTCTGATCTTTCTGAAATTTTTAGTACATAACATTGGCTATAAAATGTGTAATCAAACCAAATTGCAAGGTCATACCTTAAAAAATGTGTTTTTTTATTTTTTGGGGTGGTATCCAAAATGTGAAATATTTGTAACATGTGTATGATATTCGAAAACATACGTGCCGAATTTGGGACCTCTAGCTATTATAACTTTTAAGTTATGTCCCAAAAACGCTAGTCTTAAAACGAATTTTATCGATAACTTTTGAACGGGTCGAGTTATCGATAAAATGAAATAAACTTGATCTATCCCGAGACTACGAGAACTTATATTCCAAATATGAAGTCTCTAGCTCTTATAGTCTATGATATCCGCGTGTTCATACAGACAGACAGACGGACGGACAGACAGACAGACAGACGGACATGGCTAGATCGACTCGGCTGTTGATACTGATCAAGAATATATATACTTTATTTCGTCGGAGATGCTTCCTTATGCCTGGTACATACTTTTGCACAACTTCATTATAACCTTTTTTCCCATTTTTAATGGGTTCAGGGTATAATAATTGTGGTCTGACATATGTAAAAATTTCTGGCTCTTAAGATCGTCACAGAGACGGACAGGCAACCGGACCCGGAAAGATTGACCCAACTATTGATACTGATCCAGAATACATATACTTTATGGAGTCAGAGATGCTTTCTTATGTGTGTAACATGCTTTTCAACAACATAATGATACCCTTTTACCCATTTAAATTGGGTTTAGTACATTTCGATTACGAAACTAGCAAACATTATCACTTATTTATACCTATAATATCCAAATTTAAGCTTATCGAAAATCGGCAATGTACTTTATTTTACTATATTATATTATAATTAGCTATATTTATAATTATAATTATAATTTGCTATGCTGTGTGCCTAATTGAAAACCTGTGCTCATAGAGTTTAAACTTTGGGCAGGAAGAGTAATATATCGAACCATCAACCTAAATGCTTATAAAGCTTCTCTTTGATTTTCTTGTCAATATTTTATCTTTTTATATAAATGCATTAATCGTGGCTAGTTGTCAGTGTAAAGGAGAAACATAAAAGAGAACGTTTTGGGTTATAAAGGTAGTTTCCAAAATTATATATTAGTGTTTTACACATTTACATTGTATTTAATCGTGTCCAATAAAAACAAATTCCATAGCTAACAAAATGACTTCAGGCAACCCTTTCAGCAGCCAGTGAGCTCTGCTAATGGCATACAATCTAGAAAATTGCATTCCAACAAAAGATAATTCATAGCGATGTTCACTTTTGTTGAGATAAACTCTTGATTTTAATCGGGCGGGTTGTCTTTCTCCCCTCCACCTTTGTGCGGGGAAAATCTTTTAGGAAAACTACTTGACATACATGCCTCAAACTTGTGTAAAAATATATATAGTATACATACTGCTCAGCTATTGGGTCACCTCCTGTCCCTCATTCGAGGGGCATAGTCGCTCCATTGAAGCCATCTTAAATAGCTTTTCGATTGCATTTGGCTTCAGGTGCCAGTGGCAAGTTTGTATAGCCGCAAAAAACTATCTGGAAGTTGGGTGCGCTTACGTTTACGAAACTAAGCGGCATTTGTTGACCTCAAAAGCGTTACGCTACGTTACGTTGAAGAAAATGCTTAAATGCTGCATTTGAGCATCGAAGTTGTGTACTGTGTATATGTGCCCCTCTATATATAAGCCATGCTTTATGCTCCCCATACACATATACATATACATATATTTGTCAGTCTTTCGGCACAGCCGTATTTCGAATTTATGTTTCATTTATTGGTGTCTGGCAACGTGTTTCCAATAAATTTACGTTGCATGACAAAAAAAGGCCGTAAATATTTCTCAAATCCACAACTCTCTAACACACACACGACCACATACGCTTTCATAATTTTAGTATTTTCAATGGCAATCATAAATTCTATCAATAGATGCGAACGCCGAGATTCTCGTGCGTCATGGCCAGCCGTCAACTTGTCGCATGTCCCAAGAATGAGAATTTTTTAATTAACTTGAGGCCGCTAATTTTTGTTAAATGTACAGTTTGCGAAATTTGTTTAATATGAGTGTACATATGTGAGTGTGTTTCTCTGTGTATTGAAATTGATGATACTGAAAATTTGTTGTGGGCGTAACCAAGCCAATTGACAATCAACCACTTTCGCAGCAGCCCCAAATTAAACTGGGCAAAACACGCCAGCTGACAGATTTATGATCCATTTGTATTTCCTTCAGCGCTTACATTAATATATTCTATCTACCAACCATTACCAATTTTCCCTCTCTTTTCTCTCTCTCTCTCTCTCTGTCACTCCCTCACTCTTTCTTCCTCCTCTTTCTATCAAATAGATTAGTATTGAAATATTAGCAGATAATAAGAAACATATGAAATTTGCACTTTTTTCGGGTACTTTGCAAATTGCAAACAAATTAGTACATGAATTGCAAAAAAAAAATTGTGCTGAAGCTTGTAACGCATAGAAGGATGTGTCGGAGACTCCCAAAAGTTACTGTCAGTATGCTTAGAATGACAAAACAAATTGGTCTAGCCATGACCGTCTGTCTATCTGTATGGGATCTAGTCCTTCAGTTTTTGAGCTATCGCGATTCAACATTGCACAGACATTGGAATCTTTAAACAGATTTCACTAGCTTTTATTTTACTCTTATGCATAAGGATATTCAAATGTATAAGAAAATTTAACATATGATATATATAGCCAAAACCGATTTCCAGTTGTATGACAGCTATATGATACAATAGTCCGATCCGGCCGTCTCCGACCAATGTGCTGTCCCTTCGAATAAAAAGTCTCTGTGCAAAGTTTCATCGTAATAGCTCAAAAACTGAGAAACTAGTTTTCATACATACAGACAGACGGACGGACCTGCGCAGGTCACTTTGTTGTTATCCTAAGCATAGATGTACATTATAGGGGTCTCCGACGCTTCCTTCTATGCATTATAAACTTCAGAGCAATCTTAATATACTATTTTCTTCGAAAAGAGTATAAAGAACGTCCCAAGAACTTTGTCGCAATCCCAAAAACGGTTGTATTGCGGCTTGAAATAGTTAGTCGTCAGCTCAAACTTTAAAGCATAAATTAATTAAACTCAATGTTTGTTATAAGGGCTTGCACATTTTCTTTTCGTGCCACTGAAATGTCATTATAACATTTGCCATGCATTTTGATTTAAAGTTGTGTACAGCTTGGGAAAAAGGGCAATTACAAATAGCATGAACTTTTGTGGGACAACATTTTTGCTGGATATCCTTTGGCAGCTGCAGCTGTTGACACCTTTTCTGGCACATTGACTTCCTAATTGCTGCAGCTGCCGTGGCTGCGGCAGGTGGCCGGGGGCGGCTGTTTCAGGAAAAATGGGCGTTGCAGCTAAATATATTTGTAGCTTAGATGCGGCTTAGTTCAAGTCCTGTGTAAATTAAATTCTTGTAAATTGCAGCTTAACAGCAGAAGACAGCAGTCAGGAAGTGCAACACATGAACAGCAAGGACAAACTCGCTTGCATAAGTGTAAGCACATATATGGTAAATGCATACATATATATATATATATATATATATATATATATATATGCATTAATATTTCGCTTGTACATACACACACGCACAGAAGTATTGGCACAGCAAGCACTTCTGACTTTGCTGCTTTGGTGCTATGTTTTGGTGATAATATATGTATCTAACGCATTTTTTCCATATAAAATGAACAATTTACTAAAAAATAAAACTTTTGGTTTTAAAAAAAACCTTTTTATCATTTTTTTTATTTTGAATAACTAAGAAATGACAATTTTTTGCTGCACATAAGTATTGGCACACTTACTTTTTTAATTGATTTATACATCGGATTTTACAAATCTGGTGAATTTAATGTCGAAAACAGTTATAACAATCAATAGTTATTCCAAAAAAAATGTGCTATCAGCGAAAAAAAACCGATCTGTGCCGAAAACAACCAATTTTGTTGATTATACTCTGATACCGAAGGTACTCATAGTATATTGGTTTTGTCGAATGTCCGTCAGGCCGTCCGTCTGTCCGTCTGTCTGTCTGGATGAACGCGCGTATTTCCGAAACGATATTAGATAGACTCTTGAAATCTTTTGCGTTATGATTATAGCTATCTGCTTCAGATCAAGTTTATTCCAAATTTATGCCACGCCCACTGGGAGGCTGGCAAATCGATAACATGTCGATACACCTCAAATCACAAATCGATTAAACGTGAATAACTCCCACAATTTTGAAGCTAGAGTAATCAAATTTGGTAGGTATGTTGCTAGTGACCTCCCGAAAAAATTGGATCCTAGGTTAATCGGCCACGCCCATTATTACGCCCACCAGCCACCCCTCCAAAATTAATTTGAAATGCTTATATCTCCCGCAGTTTTAGAGCTAAAGTCACCATATTTGGAATATATATTACTGGTGACGTCCTCTACAGATTACAGAAACAAAATTTCGACCACGCTCACTCCCGCCCCCGTAATCGCGAAAATCGATATACATGAAAGCACAATTCGATAACACGTGTATATTTCCCGCAATTTTGAAGCTAGAGTCCCCAAATTTGGAATTTAGACTAGGGCCGACCAGCCCAAAAGATTGCGTCCTGGATTTTCCGGCCACGCCCACTAGAACGCCCCCCAGCCACCCCGCCCCCACGAAACACGGAAGCCTATATCTCGCACAGTTTAAGAGCTAGGGCCACCAAAATTGGAGGATAGACTTATTGTCAGCCCCCCTAAGGATCGCCAAAAAATTTTGGGGCCCCGCCCCCTCCCGCCACCAAAAATCGCGAAAATGTATATCTTCCACAGTTTTAGAGCTAGAGTCACCAAAATTGGAGGATAGACTTATTGTCAGCCCCCCTAAAGATCGGCAAAAAATTTTGGGGCCCCGCCCCCTCCCGCCCCCAAAAATCGCGAAAGCTTATATCTTCCACAGTTTTAGAGCTTGAGTCACCAAAATTGGTAGATAGACTTCTGGTCACCCCCTCTTAAGATCGACCATGCCCCTCCCGTTCCCAAAAACTTGGAATGCCGATTTCGGGTCACCCAAACACCAGCAAAATTTTCTGTTCACTTGCTTTCAGCTGTTCTTAAAATGGTATCAGAGTATTACGCAGTCGGCTCCGCCCGACTGCAACGTTCTCACTTGTTTTATACTGAAATGGCACCAAAGCAAAAAGAAACTACCGAATCGCAAAGGAATTTTATCTTATATCTGCATAATAAAGGCCAATGACATGCTGATATTGGTGAAATTATGGAAAGAAGGCGTTTTACGATTAGAAGCATCATTAATCGCTTTAAAGGAGCGTCAAGCATCGAAAGCAGAAAACGCACAGGCCGTTTACCGATATTAAACGACCGGTATAATGCTCAAATCGTGCGAAATGTGAAGAAGGACACGAAGATACCGTCCACACAGATTGCTGCAGAGGTCAAGGAAGAGATTGGAAAGGACGTGCACCCAATGACCATAAGACGAACACTGCACAATGCGAATTTCAATGCACGTGTTGCAAAGCGGAAGCCTATGGTATCTCCAAACAGCCAGAAGACGCGTTTGGAGTAAAAAAAGCTTACAAAGGCAAGGCTACCTCATTTTGGGATAAGGTAATATTCTCAGATGAGATCAAATTTTATATCTGACGGTCTGATGGTAGGGTTACTGTATGTCACAAACCAAACACGGCTTTTCAAAAGCAAAACCATGCACCAACAATGAAGCACGGCGGCGGTAGACTAATGGTGTGGGGTTAGATGTCAGCTTCTGGCGTGGGCGAGTTGGTCTTATAGACGGCATCATGAACAAGACCGTTTATTTAGATATTTTAAGGCAAAGTCTTAAAAAGAGATCCGAAAAGCTAGAACTATCAAGCAAGTTCACGTTTCAGCGCGACAATGATCCGAAGAGTACGGCGCATGATGTGAAAATATGGCTTGCGCACGTCTTGCCACATCCACCACAATCACCAGACCTAAATCCCATTGACCACTTGTGGGAAGAACTCGCCAAAAGGGTCAAAGAATGGGCTTTTTCGACCAAATCGAAGTTAAAATCGGGTTTATTAGAAGAATGTCAAAAAATTGGGATGGACGTCACCCGGAAATTTGTCTATTCTATGCCAAGATGCTTGCAAGAGGTCATAGACCAAAAGCGTTTGACACCAAAATATTAAATATGCACAATTTTAACACTTTTTTATGTTTTAAAGTAAGTGTGCCAATACTTATGTGGAGCAAAAATTTGTCATTTCTTAGTTATTCAAAATAAAAAAAATGATAAAAAGGTATACTTTGTAGTAAATTGTTCATTTTATATGGAAAAAATGCGTTAGATACATATATTATCACCAAAACATCGCACCAAAGCAGTAAAATCAGAAGTGCTTGCTGTGCCAATACTTCTGTGCGTGTGTGTAGGTTGCCTTAAATTTGAATCACAAATGTTAAGCGAAGCGCCTGCGGGTGTTTTGTGTACACACCACAAAATAGAAGGAGACAAATTCAATATAAATACGGGACGGAAAATGAGGATGGGTTGCGGAAGCGAATGTGGAATTGGAATTGTAATGGGAATGGTATTCGTATTCGGTTTGGTATTGGTATTGGTTGCTTTGCGTAACATTGCGAGCTTAACGTGAGGTCAGGTCCTTATGAAATTTTCTCAACTGTTGCGGAATAAATTGCCATGGCAATGGGAGGCTAGAGCGCCTTCCCTCGCGCCAATGACACAACGGAGCCTGATTAAAAGCTTGTCAGAGATGGGTACACAGATTACAATATATATATATAATATATTTCTTTAGCAAGTAGCGACAATATGTTTTCCGTGCTCTCGTCTATGCACTTATTCAACCATTCGTTCATTCATCGTGTATATCCTCAATTATACTGGGAGCCAAATGCGCAACATTTAATTACACGACAACACGTTTATCGAAGCTTAATCTTACTTCCCAAATTTGCTCTTCAGGCACCCCGACCCGAACAGACAAAACTGTTACGTAGTGTTTGCTTTTGTTTGTTTTCCCCTTTGGCAGGGACAATGTGGGAGCTCATCAATGTAATTAGTTAATTCAATTGCTATAATTTCATTTGGAAATTATTAAGCCATAACACGATTATCATCTCATGTATCTGGCACCAACGTGCTGGCCCCCCTAGTTCCCGTTCCCACAAACTTATTGTCAATTAAACTAATACCAATTTATTTACGTCCACGGGCAAACTCATCGTTCCACTACATTGTAGGCGATTATTATAATAAAACAAGTCAGAAAGGATTATCTTCGGCGTGCCGAAGATTCTATACTCTTTTCGAACTTTTAGGTAATTTTCACTCGCCAACTGCACCACTGAAATTTCAAAAGTAGTAAGAAATCTATTTATCGCGTTGCATTTTTTTTTTGCTTTAAGGATTGGTATCATATGAATTTAAATTTTTATTTTAAGCTATTGAATTCAAGCTATTTGATATATATCTAACACAAATAATTAGAAAAAAAATAAAAAGCAATAAGTCGCGGCTGGGACTTGAACCATGTTCTCCCGTTTGTCAGCCCAGCACTCTAATACTTACGCCACCAAGCAGTTTTGAAATGCGCTGACAAACTCAATTATACTGAGCATTTATTTTGCGATGTATGTGTAATGACCAGTCGCCACTGAGTTTCGTACCCGCGAGCTTTCGTTTGTCAGCACAAGCACGAGCAGTTTTGATGATCGATGACAAAATCCCTCGAAGAGCAGACTGTCAAAAGCTAACTTGTTTTGTTTTCCTGCAACCTGTAACACGCGTTTGTCAACGCAGCACTCACCTACTTACACCAAGCTGTTTTAAAAATCGCTGACAAACTCGATTATGCTGAGCATTTGTATTTTCGCGTGGCATTGTTTTATGTTCTAAGACATTGGTTGCAAATGAATTTGATTACAGTTATTTTATATTTGAAAAGCAGAATAAGAAACAAGTGAGAACTTTGCAGTCGGGTGGAGCCGACTGCGTTATACTCTGATACCATTTTAAGAACAGCTGAAAGCAAGTGAACAGAACATTTTTGCTGGTGTATGGGTGACCCGAAATCGGTCTTCAAAGTTTTTGGGGACTGGAGGGGCGTGGTCGATCTTAAGAGGGGGTGACCAGAAGTTTATTTTCCCAATTTGGTAATTTTAGCTCTAAATCTGTGGGATATACATTTTCTCAATTTTGGGGGGGAGGGGGCGTGGTCCCAAAAAATTTTACCGATCCTTAGAGTGGTTGACAAGAAGTCTATCTTTCAATTTAGGTGACTATAGCTCTAAAACTATGGAAGATATAAACTTTCGCGATTTTTGGGGGCGGGAGGGGGCGTGGCCCCAAAAATGTTGGACGATCTTTAGAGGGGTGACAAGACGTCTATCTTACAAATTTGGTGACTAGCTCTAAAACTGTGGAAGATATACATTTTCGCGATTTCTGGGGTCGAGAGGACTTGGCCAGAAGTCTACCCTCAAAGTTTGATGTATAGTATAGGCTTCCGTGTTCGTGGGGGCGGGGTGGCTGGGGGCGGTCTAGTGGGCGTGGCCGGAAAATTCAGGACGGAATCTTTTGGGGTGGTCAGCCCTAGTCTAAATTCTAAATTTGGGGACTCTAGATTGCGGGAAATATACCGTGTTATCGAATTGTGCATTCATGTATATCGATTTTCGCGATTACGGGGGCGGGAGTGGGCGTGGTCAACATTTTTTTCTGTGATCTGTAGAGGAAGTAACCAGTAATATATATTCCAAATATGGTGACCTTAGCTCCAAAACTGCGGGAGATATAAGCATTTCAAATTAATTTTGGAGGGGTGGCTGGTGGGCGTAATAATGGGCGTGGCCGATAAACCTAGCATCCAATTTTTTCGGGAGGTCACCAGCAATATGCCTACCAAATTTGATTACTCTAGCTTCCAAATTTTGGGAGATATTCACGTTTAATCGATTTGTGATATGAGGTGTATCGACATGTTATCGATTTGCCAGCCTCCCTATTATCATAACACAAAAGATTTCAAGAGTCTATCTAATATCGTTTCGGAAATACGTGCGTTCATCCAGACAGATAGACGGACAGACGGACGGCCTGACGGACATTCGACAAAACCAATATACTATGAGTACCTTCGGTATCAGAGTATAAAAATGAAAATAATTATTGGTCGCCGGGCGCCTCTTTATCCCTTACGCCACAATTAGTTTTAATGATCGATGACAAAATCGCTTGAAGAACAGACTATCAAAAACTTACTTGCGCTTGACTTTGTTTGCTCATATGCACCTGTTCTTTCAAAATATTTAATGACGAATATCTTTGCTGTTTATGACTCAATCGATTTGCGATTTTACCCATTAATGAGTTAAAATGATGTCCAAGTGTACAAGGATATTGAAACCAATGGCTTTGAAAACATCGGATATATGGCCAAAACCGACTTAGAGTTGTATGGCAGCTATAAGATATAGTGGTCCGATCCGGCTGGCACCGACCTATGTGCTGTTTCTTTAAATAATAAGTATTTGTACAAAGTTTTATCGCGATAGCTTTGAAAACATGGGATTTATGACCAAAACCGACTTCAAGTTGTATGGTAGCTATAAGATATAGTGGTCCGATCCGGCCGGCTCCGACCAATGTACTGTCCTCTTAAATAAAAAGTGAAGTTAGCTGAAGTTAGTAATGCATTCAATGAAACGTCGGATACATCCAAAAATTACCTCCAATATGCTTAGAATGACAAAACAAATTGATCTAGCCATGTCCGTCTGTCGGTCTGTATGTATGTTATCTAGTCCCTCAGTTTTTTAGCTATCGTGATGCAAATTTGCACAGAGACTTATTATTCAAAGGGACAACACATTAGTTGGAGCCGGCCGGATCGGACCACTATATTATAGCTGTCATACTGCCATGTTTTCAAAGAAATTGCTTTCAATTTCCTTGCACACGTGAACATCCTTCTAACTCATAAATATTTTGAAAGAACAGGTGCATACGAGCAAACAAAGTCAAGTTTTTAACAGTCAGCTCTTCAAGCGATTTTGTTATCGATCATCTTACCTGTTCGGTGGCGTAAGGGGTAATGTGACGCGCTGACAAACGCTAGGTCACAGGTTCAATTCCCAGCAGTGACTGATCATTTATTTTAAATTTTATACCCTGAACCCATTAAAAATGGGTAAAAAGGGCATTATGGTTTTGTGCTAAAGTATGCCACAGGCATAAGGAAGCATCTCCGACCATATAAAGTATTTATATTCTTGATCAGTATCAACAGCCGAGTCAATTTAGCCATGTCCGTCTGTCTGTCTGTCTGTCCGACCGTCCGTCCGTCTGTATAAACACGCGGATATCAGAGACTATAAGAGGCAGCGACTTCATATTTGGAATATAAGTTCTCGTAGTCCCTGGACAGATCAAGTTTATTTCATTTTATCGATAACTCTTCCCGTTCTAAAGTTATCGATAAATTGTTCTCTGAGCGTTTTTAGGCCATTACTTAAAAGTTATAATAGCTACAGGCCTCAAATTTGGCATATATAATCTCGCATATCATACACATTCTAAAAATATTTCACTAGCTAAAAAAAGTTTAAAAAAAATAATTTTAAGTTATGACCTTGCAATTTGGTTTGGTCACACATTTCATAGCCAATGTTATGTAAGAAACACAGAAGGTATTTAAGATATTATGTGCATGTGTATGTTTGTATGTATACACACTGATAGATTAGTATGAATGTAAGGACTGGGTTCAGGGTATCTCCTAGTCGGGCACTCCCGACTAGATCACTCTTATTCTGATTCTTATTCTACTTTTCAAAATACAAAAATAGCAATTCAAAATAACTGTAATCAAAATATAAATTCATTTGCTACCGATGTCTTAGAACAAAAACTGTGCCACCCGAAAAAAGAAACGCTGAGTATAGTCGAGTTTGTCAGCGATTTTTAAAACTATTTGGTGGTGTTAGTAGTAGAGTGCTGCGCTGACAAGAACTCAGTTCGAATCCCAGCGGCGACTTATCATTAATTATACTCTGATACCGAAGGTACTCATAGTATATTGGTTTTGTCGAATGTCCGTCAGGCCGTCCGTCTGTCCGTCTGTCCGTCTGTCTGTCTGGATGAACGCGCGTATTTCCGAAACGATATTAGATAGACTCTTGAAATCTTTTGCGTTATGATTATAGCTATCTGCTTCAGATCAAGTTTATTCCAAATTTATGCCACGCCCACTGGGAGGCTGGCAAATCGATAACATGTCGATACACCTCAAATCACAAATCGATTAAACGTGAATAACTCCCACAATTTTGAAGCTAGAGTAATCAAATTTGGTAGGTATATTGCTGGTGACCTCCCGAAAAAATTGGATCCTAGGTTAATCGGCCACGCCCATTATTACGCCCACCAGCCCCCTCCAAAATTAATTTGAAATGCTTATATCTCCCGCAGTTTTAGAGCTAAAGTCACCATATTTGGAATATATATTACTGGTGACGTCCTCTACAGATTACAGAAACAAAATTTCGACCACGCCCACTCCCGCCCCCGTAATCGCGAAAATCGATATACATGAATGCACAATTCGATAACACGTGTATATTTCCCGCAATTTTGAAGCTAGAGTCCCAAAATTTGAATTTAGACTAGGGCTGACCAGCCCAAAAGATTGCGTCCTGGATTTTCCGGCCACGCCCACTAGAACGCCCCCAGCCACCCCGCCCCCACGAAACACGGAAGCCTATATCTCGCACATTTTAAGAGCTAGGGCCACCAAACTTTGAGGGTAGACTTCTGGCCAAGTCCTCTAAAGATCGGACAAAAAATTTTGGGGCCACGCCCCCGCCCGCCCCCAAAAATCGCGAAAATGTATATCTTCCACGGTTTTAGAGCTAGAGTCACCAAAATTGGAGGATAGACTTATTGTCAGCCCCCCCAAAGATCGTCAAAAAATATGGGGCCACGCCCCCTCCCGCCCCCAAAATCGCGAAAATGTATATCATCCACAGTTTTAGAGCTAGAGTCACCAAATTTATAAGATAGATTTCTGGTCACGCCCTCTAAAGATCGGAAAAAATTTTGGGGCCACGCCTCCTCCCGCCCCCAAAATCGCGAAAGTTTATATCTTCCACAGTTTTAGAGCTAGAGTCACCAAAATTGGAAGATAGACTTTTGTCACTCTCTAAAGATCGGAAAATTTGGGGCCACGCCCCTCCCGCCCCCAAAAATCGCGAAAGTGTATATCTTCCACAGTTTTAAAGCTAAAATCACCAAATTTGGAAAATAGACTTCTGGTCACCCCTCTTAAGATCGACCACGCCCCTCCAGTCCCCAAAAACTTGGAAGGCCGATTTCGGGTCACCCAAACACCAGCAAAAATGTTCTGTTCACTTGCTTTCAGCTGTTCTTAAAATGGTATCAGAGTATTACGCAGTCGGCTCCGCCCGACTGCAACGTTCTCACTTGTTATATTGTTTTCTAATTATTTTTTCCATATATAAAATAGCTAGAATTCAATATTTTAAAAGAAAAATTCAAATTCATATGATACCAATTCTTAGAGCAAAAAAAATAAATGCCACGCCTTAAAACGATTTTTTCTGCATATGAAATTTCAGTGTTGCAGTTGGCAGAGTGAAAAATTGCCTATAGGTTCGAAATGAGTATAAAATCTTCTGCACGCCGAAGATAATCCTTTCCCACTTGTTTTACTTCAGATCAAGTGAGATTTCACCACCACCATAACATGATGGCATTGATTAAAAATATGTCTCTTCATTTGCGGAGACGCCCAAAAGTTACTGCCAGTACGCTTAGAATGACAAAACAAATTGATCTAGCCATGTCCGTCTGTCTGTCTGTCTGTATGTATGTATGCAAACTTGTCCCTCAGACATTTTTTATTCAAAGGGACAGCACATTGGTTGGAGCCGGCCGGATCGGACCACTATATCTTATAGCTGCCATACAACACTAAGTCGGTTTTGGCCATAAATCCGATGTTTTCAAAGCAATTGCTTATAATTTTCGTGTACACTCGAACATCCTTATAACTCATCAGTGGGTAATATCGCAAAACGATTGAGTCATAAACAGCGCAGATATGCGTCATTAAATATTTTGAAAGAAAAACTGCGTATAAGCAAACAAAGTCAAGCGCAAGTAATCTTTTGACAGTCTGCTCTTCAAGCGATTTTGTCAGCGATCATCAAAACGGTTTGTGGCGTAAGGGGTAAAGTGACGCGCTGACAAACGCATGGTCCCGAGTTCAAGCACCAGCGGCGACTGGTAGTTTATTTTAATTTTTTATACCCTGAACCCATTAAAAATGGGTAAAAAGGGTATTATGGTTTTGTGCAAATGTATGTCACAGGCATAAGGAAGCATCTCCGACCATATTAAGTATATATATTATTGATCAGTATCAACAGCCGAGTCGATCTAGCCATGTCCGTCTGTCTGTCCGTCTGTCCGTCTGTATGAACACACAGATATCAGAGACTACAAGAGCTAGAGACTTCATATTTGGAACATAAGTTCTCCTAATCCCGGGACAAATCAAGTTTATTTCATTTGATCGATAACTCGTCGCATTCAAAAGTTATCGATAAATTTTGATTTTAGACTAGCGTTTTTGGGACATAACTTCAAAGTTATAAAAGCTAGAGACCCCAAATTTGGCATGTATAATCTCGAATAGCATACACATGTACCAAATATTTCACTTTTTTGGATACCACCCCCCAAACCCCGCATTTTTGAAGGTACGACCTTGCAATTTGATTTGGTAACACATATTATCGACAATTGCTTGCCCCAAAAATTTCAATAAGATCGGACAATAAACACAGAAGTTATTTAAGATTTAACTTTCCATTGTGTGGGGCTCAGCGAAAGAGCAAGCTAGCTGCTTAAACCGCTTGCACTGCTTGTACTGCTTGTACTGCAGCATGTGTGTGTTTAGAGTAGTACGAATATGATTGTAAGGACTGGGTTCAGGGTATCTCGTAGTCGGGCTCTCCCGACTAGAGCACTCTTACTTGTTTCTTATTCTTCTTTTCAAATATAAAATAACTTTAATCAAATTCATTTGCTACCTATGTATTAGAACAAAAACTATACAGTGCGAAAAAACGATCAGTATAATTGAGTTTGCCAGCGCATTTCAAAACTGCTTGGTGGCGTAAGTATTAGAGTGCTGCGCTGAAAAACGGGAGAACATGGTTCAAATCCCAGCCGCGACTTATTGACTTTTCCTTTTTTTAAATTATTTGTTTCAAAGATATATCAAATAGCTTGAATTCAATATTTTAAAAGAAAAATTTAAATTCATATGATACCAATTCTTATAGCAAAAAAATAGATGCCACGCGATAAAACGATTTTTTTAACTTATGAAATTTCAGTGGTGCAGTTGGCAGAGTGAAAATTGCCTAAAGGTTCGAAAAGAGTATAGAATCTTCGGCACGCAAAAGATAGTCCTTTCCCACTTGTCCTATTTTAATTTGTATTTTTGGAACTTCCTTGAAATCAAAATTATGCATGGCAACTAAAGCGAACAATGGGAAATGCCTTAATCCTATTGACGTTTAATCAAGCTGGAGCAAGGACATGCCAGAGCGGCGCAGAAAAGCAGGAAGCCGGAAAAGCGGGACAGACAAAAGCCACGCGTCGGCAATTACAAAACATTTTGTACTTTGCAGGTGAATTTTCAATTGGCCCAGCTATGAATTTCCATTTCGTCGCCCCGTTGTTTACCTGTAACCTGTTGCGCTTTACAACAGGTCCACACCAGACCTCCAATGTCCCCTGGTCCCTGCCCTGCCAAAAAGGAAATCAAAGCAAAGACAGGGACAGAACGCAACACAAACTCAAAGGAATGGTAGGCGATGCAGAATTATTTAATTTGCATTTGCATTTTCACTTGTTGATTTTGGCCAGGCCCAAGAACTTTTCTGGCTTACTGACTTGCCAGCTTTTCTGCTGACTGAAGCCCACACACACTGACAGGGGGGGAGCACCCACAGAAGAATCCTTGAAAAGTGCGCGCTCAGCTGAGGCTGCCTATCAGACATCGACATCACCATCGAATTAGCCCCAGACTACCCGTACCCGTACTCCTCCCCCCACCATACAGCATGCATTCAGCGTTTTGTGCGTTGTCATTGGAAGCTAAATAAATCCAAATTAGACGTTGTCAGCAAAAAAGCCAAAAGTGGCGAAAGACAACCAAGTTGGTAGCACTAATAAGAAGGGGAATGAAAATGAGAATGAGATTGGGACAACGATGATGGCACGAAGTAGTAGTCACAACATTGCCTGGGCGTCTTTAGTGGGCGTAACCTGTGCGTGTGATGGGACAGCAGTTATTCTTGTTGTTCCTGTTGATACTATTAATACACTCTAAGAAAAAGAAAATTCCTAACGTTTTGTTCTTCAAATTTAAAGAACACTTTGTTTCTGAATATTCTTATATAAATATAATTCATAATCATCATTATCACGACATTCCAAATAAAAACTCTTCCATCAAGCACTAAATACTCACTCATTACCAAGACTGCAAACAAAACAAGTAAGAGTGCTCTAGTCGGGAGTGCCCGACTACGAGATACCCTGAACCCAGTCCTCACAATCATTCTTACTAATCTAAACACACACATGCTGCAGTACAAGCAGTGCAAGCGGTTTAAGCAGTTAGCTTGCTTTTTCGCTGAGCCCCACACAATGGAAAGTTAAATCTTAAATATCTTCTGTGTTTATTGTCTGATCTTATTGAAATTTTTGGGGCAAACTTTCAATAATATGTTGACCAAACCAAATTGCAAGGTCGTACCTTAAAAAATGCGTTTTTTGAACATTTGGGGGGATTGGGGGGGTATCCAAAAAGTGAAATATTTATTTCATGTGTATGCTATTCGAGATTACACATGCCAAATTTGGGGCCTCTAGTTCTTATAACTTTGAAGTTATGTCCCAAAAACGCTAGTCTGACATCGAAATTTACCGATAACTTTTAAACGGTTAGAGTTATCGATAAAATTAAATAAACTTGATCTGTCCCGGGATTAGGAGAACTTATGTTCCAAATATGAAGTCTCTAGCTGTTGTAGTCTGTGATATCTGTGTGTTCATACAGACAGACAGACGGACAGACAGACGGACATGGCTAGATCGACTCGGCTGTTGATACTGATCAATAATATATATACTTTATATGGTCGGAGATGCTTCCTTATGCCTGTTACATACTTTTGCAAAACTTCATTATACCATTTTTACCCATTTTTAATGGGTTCAGGGTATAAAAAAAAATTGCAGTCCTTGGCTTCGGCTCGTGAACCTGGTTTTGGTTTTGGTTTTGGTTTGAACTTTGGTACATTGCACTTATTTTTCCAAATTGAAACAGGTCTTTTAATTTTTATTAGCAACTGAGAGTTTTTCGAGTACATTTTCTCTTTGGTATTCAAATATTAACTTTATTTACTTAGTTCATAATATATAGGAAATTATTCCCAGCAGAAATTTTAATTTTTAGTGCGCCCAAAGTAGTTATACCCTGAGTTGTGCAAAAGTATGTAACAGGCATAAGGAAGCATCTCCGAGCATATAAAGTATGTATATTCTTGATCAGTAGAGTCGATCTAGCCATGTCCGTCTGTCTGTCTGTCTCTATCAGAGACTATACGAGCTAGAGACTTCATATTTGTCAAGTTTATTTTATTTTATCGATAACTCGCCTTGATGCCTCAAATTTGGTATGTATAATCTCCAATAGCATACACATGCAACAAATATTTCAGTTTAGATACCACCTTCCAATCCCTCCAAAAGTTAAAAAAACGCATTTTTGAAGATATGTCCTTACAATTTAGTTTGATCACACATTTTATTGTCAATTGTATGCGCAAACACAGAAGTTGTTATACTCTTCTCGAAGAAAATAGTATATTAGGTGTGTGCTGAAGTGTGTTATGCATAGAAGGTAGCGTCGGAGACCCCAAAAGTTATTGCCCGTATGCTGAGATTGACAAAACAAGTTGATTTACCCATGTCCGCCTGTCCGTCCGTCTGTCCGTCCGTCTGTCTGTCTGTCTATCTGTATGTATGCAAACTAGTCCCTCAGTTTTTGAACTAATGTGATAAAACTTTGCACAGAGACTTATTATTCAAAGGGACAGCACATTGGTCGGAGTCGGCCGGATCGGACCACTATATCTTATAGCTGCCATACAACTGAAGTCGGATTTGGCCATAAATCAAATGTTTTCAAAGCTATCGCGAAGAAACTTTGCGCAGATACTTATTATTCAAACAAAACGGAAGACTATATCTTATAGCTGCCATACAACTCGAAGTCGGTTTTGACCATATATCCCATGTTCTTTCAGCTATCGTGATGAA
This sequence comes from Drosophila flavopinicola, assembly GCA_035042425.1. Taxonomy (NCBI): domain Eukaryota; kingdom Metazoa; phylum Arthropoda; class Insecta; order Diptera; family Drosophilidae; genus Drosophila; species Drosophila flavopinicola. The sequence continues at coordinate 79,882 of JAWNLL010000183.1, read as the reverse complement.
ACTTTGCACATATACTTATTATTCAAAATGGCAGCACATTGATCGGAGCCGCCCGGATCGGACCAATCTTACCAATATCTTTCAAAAGAAAAATTTAAGTTAATATATCAGTTCTTAGAACAAAAAAAAACAAGTGGGAAAGGATTATCTTCGGCGTGCCGAAGATTCTATACTCTTTTCGAACCTTTAGGCAATTTTCACTCTGCCAACTGCACCACTAAAATTTCAAAAATAGTACAAAATCGATTTATTGCGTGGCACTTATTTTTTTGTTTTAAGGATTGGTATCATATGAATTTAAATTTTTCTTTTAAGTTATTGAATTCAAGCTATTTGATTTATTTAACACAAATAATTAGAAAAAAAAATAAAAAGCAATAAGTCGCGGTTGGGATTTGAACCGTGCTCTCGCGTTTGTCAGCCCAGCACTCTAATACTTACGCCACCAAGCAGTTTTGAAATGCGCTGACAAATTCGATTATACTGATATTTATTCTCTTTTCGAAGAAAATAGTATATTAAGTTTGTGTGAAGCTTGTAACGCATAGAAGGAAGCGTCGGAGACCCCCAAAAGTTACTGCCAGTATGCTTAGAATGACAATACAAATTGATCTAGCCATGTCCGTCTGTCTGTCTGTCTGTCTGTCTGTCTGTATGTATGCAAACTAGTCCCTCAGTTTTTGAGCTATCGCGATTAAACTTTGCACAGACACTTATTATTCCAGGGGACAGCACAGTGGTCGGAGTCGGCCGGATCGGATCACTATATCTTATGGCTGCCATACAACTCGAAGTCGGTTTTGGCCATATATCCCATGTTTTTAAATCTATCGCGATGAAACTTTGCACTGATACTTTTTATTCATAGATACATCGCATTGGTTGGAGCCGGCCGGATCGGATCACTATATCTTATAGCTGCCATACAACTCGAAGTCGATTTTGGCCACATATCCCATGTTTTTAAAGCTATCGCGATACAACTTTGCACAGATACTTATTATTCAAAGAGACATCACATTGGTTGGAGCCGAAAGGTTTGGATCACTAGATGTTATAGCTGCTATACAACTGGCAATAAATTAAATATTCTTAGAACAAAAAAAAAAATTTTACGCGACAAAACGATTTTGTACAGCTTATGAAATTTCAGTGGTGCAGTTGGCAGAGTGCAAATTGCCTATAGGTTCGAAAAGAGTATAAAATCTTCGGCACGCCGAAGATAATCCTTCCCCACTTGTTTCTTTTGCGTTGTATAGTTTTTGTTATGACCAGTCGCCGCTGAGTTTCGTACCCGCGAGCTTTCTTTTGTCAGCACAAGCACAATCAGTTTTGATGATCGATGACAAAATGACTGTCAAAAGTTAACTTGTTTTGGGACATAACTTCAAAGATATAAGAGCTAGAGACCCCAAAATTGGCATGCATAATCTCGAATAGCATACACATGTAACAAATATTTCACTTTTTGGATACCACCCCCCAATCCCCCCAAAAGTTGAAACGCATTTTTGAAGGTACGACCCTGCAATTTGTTTTGGTCACACATATTATTGACAATTGTATGTCCCAAAAATTTCAGTAAGATCGGGCAATAAACACAGAAGTTATTTGAGATTCAACTTTCCATTGCATGGGGCTCAGCGCAAAAAGAAAGCTAACTGCTTAAACCGCTTGCACTGCTTGTACTGTTGTACTGCAGCATGTGTGTGTTTAGATTAGTGCGAATGATTGTATGGACTTGGTTCAGGGTATCTCGTAGTCGGGCACTCCCGACTAGAGCACTCTTACTTGTTTTCCCAAGTTTAGTTAAAAGGCCTAAAAACATTTTAGTTGTATAAGATTTACGAATGACTTTAATAACTAAATATTTTACTCAAAGCATTCAAGCTCTTGCTTTGAGTACAAACCTACCAATTTATTGTCTGAGCTTATAGTTTTTGCTTTTGTTCAGCTTGATGCCGCACGGTCCTAGGACCAGCTTGGGTCAGTTGACTAGTTGCTCCAATAACTTTGTTATCGAGCCTCACCAGCGGCGTCGTCATCGTATTCGTATTTCACATTTCAAGAGTAGCAGCATGTAGGACGAGGCACTTCGTAATTGGTTACACGCCCTGTTGTGCTGTCCTGTCCGGTCCTGTTCTGTCCAGTCTGCCCCTCCCCCCTTTTTGTATGTGCCCCATGCAAATGGATACCGAAATTAATTGCATAACGGAAACTTAATATGGGAGATGCAACATGCCAAAATATAATCAGTGTTGTATAGTTCTTCAAATTGAATACATGGCAGGAGCCAGCACTCGAAAGTGTAAATGGAAATTGCAACTGTCAATAAATTGAATGCAATTCAACCATATTTCTATATATTTTAATAGCCGAAATCTATGTGAATGCACAAATATTTGTTGATGCACTTAAGTGCGTACAGTAATCTCCCTGTAAGGAAAATATATGCACCAAATACTTCAACTTGCTTGAAATCAAATTCAATATAGGTTTAAGTTCTTGGTAGTTTAATTGAATGACAACTTTAATTGTATATTTGTTTATTATATAATTTATTTATTTATTTTCTTCTTAAATTGACTATTCTTATGTGTGAGAGGAAAAGTGGTGTTATAGGTGAATCCTGTTTAGCAGGGCAGTGGCAAAAGAATGTGTTTCATATAAAAGAGTTTTGAGAGTTTATTTAATACAAGTCCTTTAAGAACAAGTGAGAACGTTGCAGTCGGGCGGAGCCGACTGCGTAATACTTTGATACCATTTTAAGAACAGCTGAATGCAAGTGAACAGACATTATTTGCTGGTGTAAGGGTGACCAGAAATCGGCCTTCCAAGAGGGGGTGACCAGCAGTCTATTTTCCAAATTTGGTGATTTTAGCTATAAAACTGTGGAAGATATAAATTTTCGGGATTTTTGGTAGCGGGAGGGGGCTCCCAAATTTTTGGCCGATCTTAAGAGGACTTGGCCAGAAGTCTACCCTCAAAGTTTGGTGGCCCTAGCTCTAAGCTGTGCGAGATATAGCTTCCTTGTACCTGTTACATACTTTTGCACAAAACCATAATACCCTTTTTACCCATTTTTAATGGGTTCAGGGTATAAAAAATGCAATGCGCAAAAACTATAAGTAATCAAAACACATATGTATCGCCCGGGTGTTTTGCACACCATGGTGAAAATAAAATTGAATTTGGTTTATATGTTAAGCATTAGTTGATTAATTTTCATATATAATCTCTTATAAATTATAATTAATCTTACTAAATTATAATTTCTTAAGTTAAATATTATTGTGTTTTATTTTTATACCTTGAACCCATTAAAAATGGGTGAAAAGGGTATTATGGTTTTGAGCAAAAGTATGTAACAGGCATAAGGAAGCATCTCCGACCATATAAATTATATATATTATTGATGAGTATCAACAGTCGAGTCGATTTAGCCATGTCCGTCTGTCTGTCCGTCCGTCTGTCCGTCCGTATGTATGAACACGCAGATATCAGAGACTACAAAAGCTATAGACTTCATATTTGGAATATAAGTTCTCGTAATCCCGGGACAGATCAAGTTAATTTTATTTTATCGATAACTCGTCCCGTTTCAAAGTTATCGATAAATTTGGATTTCAAGCAAGCGTTCTTGGGCCTTAGCTTAAAAGGTATAAGAGCTGGATGCCCCAAATTTGGCATGTATAATCTCGAATAGTATATACATGTAACAAATATTTCACTTTTTGGATACCAACCCCCAATCCACCCAAAAGTCCAAAAAAAATTTTGAAGGTATGACCTTGCAATTTGGTTTGGTTGCACATTTTATAGCCAATGTAATGTCCTAAAAATTTTAGAAAGATCGGACAATAAGCACAGAAGTTATTTAAGATTTTACTTTTTATTGTATGGGGCTCAGTGGAAAGCAAGCTAACTGCTTAAACCGCTGGCACTGCTTGCAGTATGTGTGTGTTTGTATGTATGCACACTATTAGGCAAGTATGAATGGATGTCAGAACGGGGTTCAGGGTATCTCCTAGTCGGGCACTCCCGACTAGAGCACTCTTACTTGTTTCAAGTTGCGCTTTTGCTGCAGCAGGTACTATAGAAAAGCAACATAAGCAAATGCTTGCACAAAAGAAACCTTAACACCCAAGACGCTCAATACATTTTGTGTCTAAATTTTTGTGCTTCCCTTTTCACCCATCCTTCTTTCGACGCCGATGCGCCGACGTATGCCATACGCACATATGCAAAAAACTACTTACTTACTTTTGTTGCTTGTGTGCCCAAACACTCCTACTTCATTGTAAGTCGAGCGATTATGGTCAGTGTCCGGTGGTTAAAAACACCCGGGTGTCAAAATCACCTTACATTTACCCGGTGTACCTTAAGTGCCGGTGGCTTGTTGCAGTTCTCTGATGAGTAGCTTCGGTATCAGAGTATAAAAACTTTAGTCTGGACAGGAAGAATGATATCGTCACTACATGTGAGCTGCATCCTTCAGATTGTAAATATATAAGTTCGTTTCTCTAACTCGAACTTTCATAAGTCAGATTTTCTGTAACTCGAACCAAATTAAGGGGCAATAGCGCTTGGAGTAAAAATTCTGTACAATTTTGCAGCCATAACTCAAACATTTTGCCTCTATAACAGTGGACAGTTATTTCAAAGGTCGAATAGTAAAGAGAAGAAAAAAATCGTAGTTTGGTGAGTTTCGTTAATATATTTACAGAAGCAAAAAGTTAATGGGTGTTTTCAAATTGGCAGATGGAAGTTTTTGTTTTAGACGTTCGACTGTTTACATAATAATAATACAACAATATTAATGTATAGTAAAAACTATTCATTTGAACCAGAGCTTTGAAAAACAAATATAAATACTACAAATCGAATTTAACACTGCTAATATTTCGGAAAAAAAATCGGTTCGCTGGAGACAAACCCTGTTCTGTGGCCACAGCGACAATAAAGAAATTCCACTACAGCTCAGGTAAGCGAATATACGAATATATGCTTATTGTATCTCATTAATCAAAATTTGCCAATATAACTGTTGAACCGAGCAATTAGTGCGAACTTCTCCGTCGGCGGATCAATTGGGCAAACCAACCAAAAACTTCCGCAAGTGGTTGTTGAAGTTGGCTTCTAGCAGCATAGTTTAACACAATTATGGTTCAATAGCAATAGTCATCAGTAGATGTGGGAGTTCAGCTGATAAGTCGCTTAGTCGCGTGGATGCTGCAAATTTATACACATACGCCATGTGGGCCAGTTGTAATCACAGGAGACACGTGGGTCTTATTAAGTTATTTAGCCATAAGCACAGTATATTGCGGCTCACAAGTGACTTTAGCAGTGACGCCAATAGCAGCGGCAACACCTGTGGCATACATTTCCCACGTATTTCGGTCCCATCCTTATCCCTCATCTTGCTCTCGCTCCATCTCTGTGTCTCTCTCTCTCTCTCTCTCTCTCTCTCTCTCTCTCTCTCTCTCTCTCTCTCTCTCTCTCTCTCTCTCTCTCTCTCTCTCTCCCTCTTGTTTTCGTGCGACTTATGCAAGTTTGAATTGTGAATAGATTAATGCTGCATATGCGCAGCATTCGGCCGTAGTTTTGACAATGCCCAAGCAACCCCTAACCCCTGACCATCATCATCAATTCAGCAAGTAAAAGCCAAACATTAAATCACTTAAAATGCCAGTCCAAGCACCAACAGCACCAAGTGCCTTCAGGTCAGCTACTGCGGTTTACTTAGCGCTAAGAACTTCAGCCATTTCAGCAGCAGCAACAAGAACCAAAAACCTAAACACCCAGTACCCACTCCACCTCAAACCGTTCCATGCCACAAGCATAGCAGCTCCCGCAACCACCATTTTCCACAAGTGTGCGTGTGTCCTTCATGTGCTTTGGGTTTTGGCTAGAATGCAGCAGTTTGTATGATTTTTTCCTTTGCACGGTCTTAGGACCCTTTAAATAAATTTATTTTAGACAGGGTATGGTACAGGGTATGACATGCAAAAGATAATATATATAATATATAATATATACCTAGACATTGGGCTTCTCAGATTGCATTCAAATTATTTGTTATTCAAGTTTACAATAAATAGATATTGAGCCCTGTTTCCATTTCCGATCACGAGTGCAGCTTGTTGCTGTTCATGTATCACCAAAACGACTAAATTTAAAATAACTGTGTTTGAAAACGATTCAATTTTAGCTGTTTCGGTTTCCGAAATGTTATTCAAACTATTTCTAAATTTCCATATTAATTACGGTATTACTGATATTTGTATATAAATAGTTACTATTGCATAATGAACGAAAAGTAAATCAGGTGACAGGGTATTTTTTGTTCACACACGCTCCACCTTAGTGCCTTAAGTTTCATTTGAGGGAGATCCGCATTTTCACGCGTTTTTCACACACACACACACATACACACACAGCGTTGTGTCTCTGTCTCGCTCGGTTCTATGCAAATCATTGCTGAGTGCTGCTCCATTCAGTCGGCTTATAATTGTTGTGTTTGCTGTTGTTGTCGTTGTTGGCTGCTGGCTCTTACAATTAATGTTTGTATAGGCTGTCCGGCATTCTGTTCTGATAAGCCAACTCCAAGGCAGATAGCACTCTGGGGGCGTGACAGCGACAGGGGCGATAGAGTAGTAGTGTGTGTGGTTGGTTGAAGAAGGAGGCGGTAATTTAAACAATGAACTGCCATGCCCATTAAAATTACTTTTGGGCCACTCGCAAACTTTGACTTGTTTGTCTTTTGGCGCAGCACGAGACGAGCCCAACTTTTGTGCGGGAGCGACGTGGAAAAGCGTATTAAGGTTCTGATTCTGAATACCTTATCACAATTTACATTTCTGAAAGATTAACAAAGCAAATCTACTGATTTAGAGTGTGCTTTTCTGAAAACCAATCAATCGTAGCTCAACGATTTTGATACTGTTGGTCGGCATATATACTTTGATTTTCTACAAATATAAGTTTTTGATTTTATTATACTCTTTTCGAAGAAAATAGTATATTCAGTTTGTGCTGAAGCTTGTAACGCATAGAAGGAAGCGTCTGAGACCCCCAAAAGTTACTGCCAGTATGCTTAGAAAAACAAAACAAATCGATCTAGCCAAGTCCGTCTGTCTGTCTGTCTGTATGTATGCAAACTAGTCCCTCAGTTTTGAGCTATCGCTATAAAACTTTGCACAAAGACTTATTATTCAAAGGGACAGCACATTGGTCGGAACCGGCCATATCTGACCACTATATCTTATAGCTGCCATACGACTGGAAGTCGGTTTTGGCCATAAGTCCCATGTTTTCAAAGCTATCGTGATAAGACTTTGCACAGATACTTTTTATTCAAACATACATAACATTGATCGGAGCCGGCCGGACCGGATTACTATATCTTTTAGCTGCCATAAAACTGGAAGTCGGTTTTGGCCATAAATCCCATGTTTTCAAAGCTATCGCAATGAAACTTTGCACAGATACATATTATACAAACATACATCACATTGATCGAAGCCGGCCGGATCGGATCACTATATCTTAAAACTGCCATACAACTGGAAATAAATTTAATATTTCAATTCAAATTCATATAATATGATATCAATTTTTACAGATGAAAGTGCTGCAGTTAGCAGAGTGAAAATTGTCTAAAGGTTCGAAAAGAATCCTTTCCCACTTGTTTTATTTTGAGCTTATGCTATGCATACTTTTAAATTATATTTGATGATATGTTGTACTGAATATGACAACAAGCTCCCTTATATGAGTCTGGAGCGTACTAAAACCAGTGGGAAAGGAATATGGCACGTCGACTTCTAGTTGTATGGCAGCTATAAGATATATTCATCCGATCCGGCAGGCTCCGATCAATGTGTTGTCCCTTTGAATTATACGTCTCTGTGCAAAGTTGTATCACGATGGCTAAAAAACTGAGGGACTAGTTTGCATACATACAGACGGACATGGCTAGATCAATTTGTTTTGTCATTCTAAGCATACTGGCATTATCTTTTGGGGGTCTCCGACGCTTCCTACACACTTCAGCACAAACTTAACATACTATTTTCTTCGAAAAGAGTATAATAACGGAGTAACGCCAGTCAACCGAAATAAGAATTTTATCTAATGCTTTCGCGCTTTTTTGCCAACTAATTAATAATGCTTTTAGCTTTGAAATCTATATAATTTGCACATCATTTATTACTCTATCAATCTTACTGACTCTCTTCCCCGCGTGTGTGAATAAATAAAACATATAAGAATAATAATGATAATAATAATAACAAAGCTCATTAGGCCATCCACTTAAAGTTAGTAAAACCTTAATCTCAATGCTGACAACTTTCCATCTTCTTGTTTGGCCAGCAACAAAAATCAGAGACAACACAAAAAAAAAGAAGAAGAGAAGAGAAGAGCAGAGACCCCAAAACCAGGCCAAAAGCGGCGACGTGTCGCGACGTCAAATAGTGCAAAGCAAATGTTTTTTATTAGGTGACAGCTGCCGGCAGGGGGTGCCACTAATGAGGCCCTTGGGGAACATATTAAACTTGAGATGCAACAACAACATCTCGTATATACAATAACAAGTACAACAACAGCATAAATAAAAGGCAAAGCGCAGCGAGGGACAGGCGAGGGTGTTGCGAAACGGTTGTTAGAAAGGATGGCTATCGAGTATTGCTTTTCTCGTTATTGTTGTTGTTGTCACTATTACTATTGTTGTTGTTGTCTCTAATGCAAAATGGCAACTTTGCCGGTGCTAAGCAACTTTTTAATTTAAAGCAAAACAACAATAAAAACAAGTAAGAGTGCTCTAGTCGGGAGTGCCCGACTACGAGATACCCTGAACCCAGTCCTTATAATCATTCATACTAATCTAAACACACACATGCTGCAGTACAAGCAGTACAAGCAGTGCAAGCGCTTAGCTTGCTTTTTCGCTGAGTCCCACACAATGGAAATTTAAATCTTAAATAACTTCTGTGTTTATTGTCCGATCTTATTTAAATTTTTGGGGCAAACAATTGTCACTAATATGTGTGACCAAACCAAATTGCAGGGTCGTGAATTTTTTGGAATTTTAGGGGGATTGGGGGTGGTATCATAAAAGTGAAATATTTGTTACGTGTGTATGCTATTCGAGATAATACATGCCAATTTTGAGGCCTTTAGCTTATAACTTTGAAGTTATGTCCCAAATATGAAGTCTCTAGCTCTTGTAGTCTCTGATATCTGTGTGTTCATACAGACAGACAGACGGACAGACAGACGGACATGGCTAGATCGACTCGGCTGTTGATACTGATCAATAATATATATACTTTATATGGTCGGAGATGCTTCCTTATGCCTGTTACATACTTTTGCACAACTTCATTATACCCTTTTTACCAATGGGTAAAAAGGGTATTATGGTTTTGTGCAAATGTCCGTCTGTATGAACACACAGATATCAGAGACTACAAGAGCTAGAGACTTCATATTTGGAACATAAGTTCTCCTAATCCCGTGACAGATCAAGTTTATTTCATTTGATCGATAACTCGTCGCATTCAAAAGTTATCGATAAATTTTGATTTTAGACTAGCGTTTTTGGGACATAACTTCAAAGTTATAAGAGATAGAGACCCCAAATTTGGCATGTATAATCTCGAATAGAATACACATGTAACAAATATTTCACTTTTTGGATATCACCCCCCAAACCCCCCAAAAGTTAAAAAAACGCAGTTTTGAAGGTACGACCTCGCAATTTGGTTTGGTAACACATATTAATGACAATTGCTTGCCCCAAAAGTTTCAATAAGATCGGACAATAGACACAGAAGTAGTACGAATGATTGTAAGGACTGGGTTCAGGGTATCTCGTAGTCGGGCACTCCCGACTAGAGCACTCTTACTTGTTTTGTTTTAAGGATTGGTATCATATGAATTTAAATTTTTCTTTTAAGCTATTGAATTCAAGCTATTTGATATATATTGAACACAAATAATTAGAAAAAAAATAAAAAGTAAGTTTGTCAGCACAAGCGCAATCAGTTTTGATGATCGATGACAAAATGACTGTCAAAAGCTAACTTGTTTTGTTTTCCTGCAACCTGCAACTCGCGTTTGTCAACGCAGCACTCAACTAATTACACCAAGCAGTTTTAAAAATCGCTGACAAACTCGATTATACTGAGCATTTGTTTTTTCGCGTGGCATTGTTTTGGTTCTAAGACATTGGTAACAAATGAATTTGATTACAGTTATTTTATATTTGAAAAGCATAATAAGAAAAAACTAAAATAATTATTGGTCGCCGCTAGGAATCGAACCAGATCCTTTCGTTTGCCAGGGCGCCTCTTTATCCCCTACGCCACAATTAGTTTTAATGATCGATGACAAAATCGCTTGAAGAGCATACTATCAAAAGTTTACTTGGGCTTGACTTTGTTTGCTCATATGCACCTGGTCTTTCAAAATATTTAATGACGAATATCTTTGCTGTTTATGACTCAATCGATTTGCGATTTTACCCATTGATGAGTTAAAAGAATGTTCAAGTGTACAAGGAAATTTAAAGCCATTGCTTCGAAAACATCGGATATATGGCCAAAACCGAATTAGAGTTGTATGGCAGCTATAAGATATAGTGGTCCGATCCGGCCGGCACCAACCAATGTGGTGTCCCCTTGAACCAATGTGCTGTCCCCTTGAATAATAAGTGTCTGTGCAAAGTTGCATCGCGATAACTCAAAAACTGAGGAACTAATTTTCCATACATACAGACAGACAGATAGACGGACATGGCTAGATCAATTTGTATTGTCATTCTAAGCATACTGGCAGTAACTTTGGGGGTCTCCGACGCTTCCTTCTATGCGTTACAAACTTCAGCACAAACTTAATATACTATTTTCTTCGAAAAGAGTATAAAAAAAAGAACCTATATTTCAAATATGTATTTAGCTCTTGGCTAAATCGACTCGGATGGTGATACTGATATCAAGAATATATATACTTTATATTGTCGGAGATTCTTCCTTATGCCTGTTACATACTTTTGCACAATTCATTATACCCTTTTTACCCAATTTTAATGGGATCAGGGTATAAAAAACATTTTTAAGTTTCGACCGAACATTTTCTCAGTTTATGCTTAAGTCAAAGTTTTTCAGATGGAGGTACGGGCTGCGTAATGCTTGTAGTGAATCTAATTTAATGAGAATTAACAAATATCTTATATTATCATCATGCATAAAGTTGTTAGGCTTTGAGCTACGCATTCAGGTATCTCAGTTGATTACAATTAATGTCGCCAAATTGTTGATGCTGCTACTGCGCTTTATATGAGATTGTTATTCCATGGATGCGGAGAAGGGGAGCAGGAAGATGAGGTGGCGTGAATCTGGGAGTGGTTTAATGCTCAAGACAAAAGAGCGGCTGCTACTGCTGCGGATGCCGTGTGCCGCAAATTTTTGGCGGAAGGCAACAAAGGCAACAGGGTGGCATAAAAAGGCAAGACAAGCCAAGCCAAGAACGAAAGTGGAAAGCAAAACGACAATGACTTGCAAAGGCATCGTAAAACGTGGCCATAAAGCGAGCCCAAAAAAAATGATGTGAAAAAGAAAACGAAGACGCACACAAAAAAGATGCCGGGCTGTTTGCTGCGAATGTGTGTGTGTGCGTTTGTGGGTGTGTGTTGTGTGTGTATTTGTGTATGTGTGCGAATGTAAGAGGGTGGTTGGCTCCTAATGTAACTGGATGGGCAGAGTCCTCAGATATATTGGGACATTCGTGCTGCTGACAGCTAAAGTCAAGGCGGCAGCGTAAAAGTCTGGACAAAAAGCGCTCAATTCAAACTCAGTCACTCAAGATTTAAGCTCAACTTAGGCAGAGCAAGAGAGTGATTCAGAGAGAGGACGAGCGAGAAAAGGCTGACTGTGAGTGAGTGTGTGAGCATCTTAACTGTTTGTAAGAGACCATGTGCCAAGTGAGAATTTCTCGCAAAACATTCGCTTTTTATACTCTGATACCGAAGGTACTCATAGTATATTGGTTTTTTCGGATGTCCGTCAGGCCGTCCGTCTGTCGATATTATATAGACTCTTGAAATCTTTTGTGTTATGATTATAGCTATCTGTTTCAGATCACTGGGAGGCTGGCAAATCGATAACATGTCGATCCACCTCAAATCACAAATCAATTAAACGTGAATATCTCTCACAATTTTGACCACGCCTACTCCCGCCCCCGTAATCGCGAAAATCGATATACATGAATGCACAATTCGATAACACGTGTATATTTCCCGCAATTTTGAAGCTAGAGTCCCCAAATTTGGAATTTAGACTAGGGCTGACCACCCCAAAAGATTCCGTCCTGGATTTTCCGACCACGCCCACTAGAACGCCCCCCCCCCCAGCCACCCCGCCCCAAGAAGCACGAAAGCCTAGAGCTAGGGCCACCAAACTTTGAAGGTAGACTTCTGGCCAAGTCCTCTAAAGATCGGCCCCCAAAAATCAAGAAAATTTATATCTTCCACAGTTTTAGAGCTAGAGTCACAAAATTTGTAAGATAGACTTCTGGTCACCCGCTCTTAAGATCGACCCCGCCCCTCCCGTCCCCAAAAACTTGGAAGGCTGATTCGTCACCCATACACCAGCAAAAATGTTCTGTTCACTTGCTTTCAGCTGTTCTTAAAATGGTATCAGAGTATTACGCAGTCGGCTCCGCCCGACTCCAACGTTCTCACTTGTTATTTGTTAGGTGTATTCTTTAATTCCAAGCGAAACTGTGACTTAGCCTTTCAAGAAGGGTTTTAAGCTAGTTTTGCATATCCTTCCTTATAATTGCAAAGAGCAAATTTTTCGAAATGTGAATTACAATAAAGTTTAATCGCAATTCTTGAAAAATCACAATTTCGGTAAATTCCATGGAAAACGTAAACTTCCTATATATGCATGGATTTTAAAATATAATAATAGGCATTCTAAACTTAAACAAAATAAATTTCAATAAAGACTGGCAAAGGTTCAATTTAAAATGCGAATCTGCATAGGTTTATCAAATAAAAACAAGTGGGAAAGGATTATCTTCGGCGTGCCGAAGATTCTATACTCTTTTCGAACCTTAAGGCCATTTTCACTCTGCCAACGGCACCACTAAAATTTCAAAAGTGGTAAGAAATCGATTTATCGCGTGGCACTTATTTTTTTTGTTTTAAGGATTGGTATCATATGAATTTAAATTTTTCTTTTAAGTTATTGAATTCAAGCTATTTGATATATATTGAACACAAATAATTAGAAAAAAAAATAAAAAGTAATAAGTAGCGGCTGGGATTTGAGGCGTACTCTCCCGTTTGTCAGCCCAGCACTCTAATACTTACGCCACCAAGCAGTTTTGAAATGCGCTGACAAATTCGATTATACTGATATTTTCTATTGCGTTGTATAGTTTTTGTTACGACCAGTCGCCGCTGAGTTTCGTACCCGCGAGCTCTCGTTTGTCAGCACAAGCACAATCAGTTTTGATGATCGATGACAATATCCCTTGAAGAGCAGACTGTCAAAACCTAACTTGTTTTGTTTTCCTACAACCTGCAACTCGCGTTTCTCAACGCAGCACTCAACTACTTACACAGAGCAGTTTTAACAAGGTTCAGGGTATAAAAATCGCTGACAAACGCGATTATACTGAGCATTTGTTTTTTCGCGTGGCATTGTTTATACCCTGTACCCATTAAAAATGGGAGTTGTGCAAAAGTATGTACAGGCATAAGGAAGCATCTCCGACCATATAAAGTATATATATTCTTGATCAGTATCAACAGCCAAGTCGAATTAGCCATGGCCGTCAGTCTGTCTGTCTGTCTGTCTGTCTGTCTGTCTGTCCGTCCGTCCGTCCGTCCGTCTGTGTGAACACGCGGATATCAGAGACTACAAGAGCTAGAGACTTCATATTTGGCATATAAGTTCTCATAGTGCCGGGACAGATCAAGTTTATTTCATTTTATCGATAACTCATCCCGTTCAAAAGTTATCGATAAATTTCGATTTCAGACCTGAGTTTTTGGGTCATAACTTCAAAGTCTTTAAAGCTAGAGGCCCCAAATTTGGCATGTATAATCTCGAATGACATACCCGGACAGACAGACAGACGGACATGGCTAGATCGACTCGGCTGTTGATACTGATCAATAATATATATACTTTATATGGTCGGAGATGCTCCTTATGCCTGTAACATACTTTTGCACAACTTCATTATACCCTTTTTACCCATTTTTAATGGGTTCAGGGTATAAAAATTAAAATAATTATTGGTCGCCGCTAGGAATCGAACCAGAACCTTTCGTTTGCCAGGGCGCCTCTTTTATCCCTTACGCCACAAATCGTTTTAATGATCGATGACAAAATCGCTTGAAGAGCAGACTATCAAAGGCTTAGTTGCGCTTGACTTTGTTTGGTCATATGCACCTGTTCTTTCAAAATATTTAATGACGAATATCTTCGCTGTTTATGACTTAATCGATTTGCGATTTTACCCATTGATGAGTTAAAATGATGTTCAAGTGTACAAGGAAATTTAAAGCAATTGCTTTGAAAACATCGGATATATGGCCAAAACCGAATTAGAGTTGTATGGCAGCTATAAGATACAGTGGTCCGATCCAGCCGGCACCGACCAATGTGCTGTTTTTATACCCTGAACCCATTAAAAATGGGTAAAAAGGGTATTATGGTTTATTATGTATTATGTAACAAATATATCACTTTTTGGATACCTTCCCCCCATCCCCCCAAAAGTTGAAAAAACGCATTTTTGAAGGTACGACCCTGCAATTTGTTTTGGTCACACATATTATTGACAATTGTATATCCCAAAAATTTCAGTAAGATCGGACAATAAACACAGAAGTTATTTGAGATTTAACTTTCCATTGTGTGGGGCTCAGCGAAAAGCAAGCTAACTGCTTAAACCGCATGCACTGCTTGCAGTATGTGTGTGGTTGTATGGTATGTATGCACACTATTAGGCAAGTATTAATGGAAGTCAGAACTGGGTTCAGGGTATCTCCTAGTCGGGCACTCCCGACTAGAGCACTCTTACTTGTTTTAAATAATAGGTATATGTACAAAGTTTTATCGCGATAGCTTTGAAAATATAGGACTTATGACCAAAACCGACTTCCAGTTGTATGGCAGCTATAAGATATAGTGGTCCGATCCGGCCGTCTCCGACCAATGTGCTGTCCCCTTGAATAATAAGTGTCTGTGCAAAGTTGCAGTGCTATAGCTCAAACACTGAGGGACTAGTTTGCATACATACAGACAGACAGACCGTCATGGCTAGATCAATTTGTTTTGTTTTTCTAAGCATACTGGCAGCAACTTTTGAGGGTCTCAGACGCTTCCTTCTATGTGATACAAATTTCAGCACAAACTTAATATACTATTTTCTTCGAAAAGTGTATTAAAGTAAGTTTAAAATATGTCAATAAGCAAATGCGTTTATACTTTCGATTCAGACAAAATTGTAAATTTTGAGCTTGTTTTGGTTGAATTTCAATATGAACTATGTGTTTTGGTGTTAATATAAACGTATATCTCATCTAGAGGTAAAATTTCTAAATTTGCTATAAGAGTGATTTTCGTGACTGTGATGCAAAGTGTGACTCAGCCTCAACTTAGCTGAATGTTCTCTGTCTCTCTCTCGCCCTCTCTCACCGAACTTTTTGCTCAACGCAGGCGCATTCCATGGCAGGCCACTACAACAAAAAAATTCAATAAAATGTTTGCCGACAGTTTTTGTTTTTGCTTTCTGCTGTTTGTTACTGCTATACTACGTTTAGCTCTTGTTATTATTTCTGTTGTTGATGGCAAGGAGCTGAGGAACAACAGCTGCTGGCCCCTGTGCGTATGCAAGAAAATATTTGTTTGCCACTCGAGTAGCGAAAAACGTAGAAAATAACAAGTGGGAAAGGATTATCTTCGGCGTGCCGAAGATTTTATACTCTTTTCGAACCTTTAGACAATTTTTATTCTGCCAACTGCAGCATTTTGAATAATAAGTATATTTGCAAGTTTCATCGCGATAGCTTTGAAAACATGGGATACATGGCCAAAACCGACTTCGAGTTGTACGGAAGCTATAAGATATAGTCATCCGATCCAGCCGGATCCGTTCATTGTTATGTATATTTGAATAATAAGTACCTGTGCAAAGTTTCATTGCGTTAGCTTTAAAAACATGGGATTTATGGCCAAAACCGACTTCAAGTTGTATGGCAGCTATAAGATACAGTGGTCCCAAACGGCCGGCTCCGACTAATATGATGTCTCTTTGAATTATAAGCATCAGTGCAAAGTTTCATCGCGATAGCTTTAAAAACATGGGATATATGGCCAAAACCGACTTCGAGTTGTATGGCAGCTATAAGATATAGTAGTCCGATCCGGCCGGCTCCGACCAATGTGCTGTCCCCTGGAATAATTAGGGTCTGTGCAAAGTTTTATCGCGATAGCTCAAAAACTGAGGGACTAGTTTGCATACATATAGACAGACAGACAGACAGACAGACAGACAGACAGACAGACATGGCTAGATCAATTTGTATTGTCATTCTAAGCATACTGGCAGTAATTTTTGGGGGTCTCCGACGCTTCCTTCTATGCGTTACAAACTTCAGCACAAACTTAATATACTATTTTCTTCGAAAAGAGTATAAACAGCAAAAGACAACAACGACAACGTTAATTGCTGCACGCTGTTGTTCTAGGCTGCTGGTTGTTGTTTTTGCCATTTCTTGGTAAATTGCTGTTGGTGCTGGTGCTAGTGTTGGAGTTGGTGTTTCGTGTTTGGTGTTTAAGGAGGTCACTTACCTTTGGGTCTGGAGAGCCGCTCTTAGCTGCTACTGTTGGTTTTGTTGCACTGCATTATTATTTTCACAATCATTTGGGTAAATAACAACAAATGTTGCTGTTGTTGTTATTGTTGCGTGTTGCCCGCTGCTCTCTCATATATTTTTGCACACCGCTTTTATAATTTAAAAAAATTATTTTAATAATTTTGTGCATATATAAACATATATATATTATTTTTTGCTGAATATTTATTACTTGCAACTTTTCGCTAAATATAATTTCCCATCATTTTATTAGAATCATTTAAAATTTGGCCCGGCCATTATTTAAACCAGCGTTTTTCATTATTATTTTCACATATTTAACGCGCACACACAACAAACAAAAAAAATACAAAAAAACAAACACCATAAAAAAAGAATTCAAGTTGACTAGCAGTTATTTTTTTATTTGCTCATTTAAGTTTTTTTTGGTCGAATTTCTGTAAATTTGCTCGCAGCCAAGGAAACAAACTTAGCCGCACATGGCCTAGGACGATGCTGCGGTTGCCTGCCTGCACTGATTCTCAGCGCGGATGCTTTGATGTTTGTTGCTGCTGCTGCTGCTGCCGCGACTGCTTCTGTGGCTGTGACTGTAGCTGTAGCTGTAACTGTAGTTGTCAATGTAGTTGTAGTTGTTGGTGCGCTCGATTTCTTCTCTAGTAAACAGTCCGAAACAAAAAAAAACGAAACGAAACGCCGCTCCCTGCAACCTCTTTGCGCTTTTGCCAGCCTGCCGGCGACGTCATCGCCCCACTGTGCGGCGCAGGCGCCAGGAGTCGCAGCTCAACTCAACTCAACTCGCAAACTCAGTTCAACTGAGTTCAACTCAAAGCTTTAACTCACCTCGACCGTTGTTTATCAGCTGCGGCGCTGCTACCGTAAATGCTGCTGCTGCTGCTGCTGCTGCGATTCCCGCTTGAATCGCTTATCGCATTGATTTCTGATAACTTTATTACGTTTCTCTTCTTTTTATGATTATTTTTTTGAGCACAACACAGTAAAAAAAGGAAAAATGACAACAACAAAAAAAATAATACATATATATATGTATATATATTTATATATAAATCGCGTTGCACGAAATTTTTCAATCAGCGTTTGCTTAGCGTAATTTATGCGCGCTTATCAGCCACTTACTGGACACACACACTTATGCAAACACACCCACAGACACACACACACACCGACGCAGTTGATAGCTGGGGGAAATCCGTAATCGCAATCGAAATCAATCAAGCGACCGCGGTCGTTTTTTATTTATTCATTTCCTAAAATCTTCTTAACGCTTCTTTAGCATACAAGCGTGCTGGGTAGGTGGGAAGGGGTGGTGACTGGGGGCTACACGGCAAATATGCGGATCACAATGTATGTAAGTCAGTGATCGCTCGATCGCAGAAGCAGAACGCGGCGGAAAATGGACTGAATCAGCTACTGGTGTGGTCTAGTCTGGTCCGGCCCGCACGAATTGGAAACTGAATTGGAAATAGAAAACCCATTGAGACGGCAGAATCTGAATCAAAAGCAGCAGACACAACATACATACATATGTATGTGCATGTGTTCGGTGATCTGCGTTGTGTATATGCATGCGCACACGAACACAAACACGATTTTAATCACACAGGCAAAATAATAAAAATTGAAATGAAAACAAGTGGGAAAGGATTATCTTCGGCGTGCCGAAGATTCTATACTCTTTTCGAACCTTTAGGCAATTTTCACTCTGCCAACTGCACCACTGAAATTTCAAAAGTAGTAAAAGATCGTTTTATCGCGTGGCATTTAATTTTTTGCTCTAAGAATTGGTATCATATGCACTTAAAATATTCAATTCAAGCTATTTGATATATATTTGAAAAAAAGTAAATAGAAAAAAAATAAAAAGCAATTTATCGCGGATTTGAACCGTGTTCTCCCGTTTTTCAGCGCAGCACTCTAATACTTACGCCACCAAGCAGTTTTAAAATGAGCTGACAAACTCGATTATACTGATCTTTTCTTTTGCGTTGTATTAATTCAATTAAAGCTATTATATATTTGAAAGGAAGAAAAAGAAAAAAATTAAATTAATAATCAGTCGCCGCCGAGACTCGAACTTGCGAAACTTGCGTTCGTTAGCGCGGCTCTTTACGCCTTACGCCACAAACCGTTTTGATGATCGATGACAAAATCCCTTGAAGAACAGACTGTCAACAGCTTACTTGCGCTTGGGTTTGTTTGCTCATATGCACATGTTTTTTCAAAATATTTAATGACGCATATCTTCGCTATTTATGACTCACTCGTTTTGCAATTCGACCGATTGATGAGTTGTAAGGATGTTCAAGTGTACAAGGAAATTTAAAGCAATTGCTTTGAAAACATCGGATTTATAGCCAAAACCGACTTCGAGTTGTATGGCAGCTATAAGATATAGTGGTCCGATCCGGCCGGCTCCGACCAATGTGCTGTCCCCTTGAATAATAAGTGTCTGTGCAAAGTTGCATCGCGATAGCTTAAAAACTGAGGGACTAGTTTGCATACATACAGACAGACAGACGGACATGGCTAGATCAATTGGTTTGTTTTTCTAAGCATACTGGCAGTAACTTTTGGGGGTCTCAGACGCTTCCTTCTATGCGTTACAAGCTTCAGCACAAACTTAATATACTATTTTCTTCGAAAAGAGTATAAACAGAACCGAATCCGTACCGAACTGAACCGAACCGAACCGAAACCGTACCATAGCGCATCGGACAGAGAAGAAACAACACGGAGCAGATATACCGTCGAGCGACGGCATAAAAAAAATTACACGATCAATGGCGCGGCTTGGGAATTCGGATTCGGATTCCGATTTAGCTTGCTCAACACTTTAATGCCCTGCACTGGAATGGAAAAGTGTAAAAACAAACAGCTACATACTTTGTATTTAATCGAATTAAAGAATCGGTACGAAAATTCGGAAAATAGTTTGAATGTGGCTCAGCATTTAAGAATTATTCTAGACTATTTAGAAGTAATCATTGAAATACAGTCGACCTTCTCTAACTCGAACCAATGTTCTTCACTACAAAAAATCAACTTCGATTTAGAAAAGGTGTATAGGAATCTTTCTTATACTCTTTTCGAAGAAAATAGTATATTAAGTTTGTGCTGAAGTTTGTAACGCATAGAAGGAAGCGTCGGAGACCCCCAAAAGTTACTGCCAGTATGCTTAGAATGACAATTCAAATTGATCTAGCCATGTCCGTCTGTCTGTCTGTCTGTCTGTCTGTATGTATGCAAACTAGTCCCTCAGTTTTTGAGCTATCGTGATAAAACTTTGCACTGATACTTATTATTCAAAGAGACATCACATTGGTTGGAGCCGGCCGGATCGGATCACTATATCTTATAGCTGCTATACAACTGGCAATGAATTAAATATTCTTAGAACAAAAAAAAAAAATGTTACGCGACAAAACTATTTTGTACAGCTTATGAAATTTCAGTGGTGCAGTTGGCAGAGTGAAAATTGCCTATAGGTTCGAAAAGAGTATAAAATCTTCGGCACGCCGAAGATAGGCTCTTCCCCACTTGTTTTTTATAACCTGAACCCATTATGGGTAAAAAGGGTATAATGGTTTTGTGCAAAAGTATGTAACAAGCATGAGGAAGCATCTCCGACCATATAAAGTATATATATTCTTGATCAGTATCAACAGCCGAGTTCAAAAGTGATCGATAAATTTCGGCTTTACCTGAAATATCAATCTATTGCTGAAGTATTATTTATATTAAGCTATGCTTCAAATAGTTCTCATAAAAAAATATCTGAATATATATACTCTTTTCGAAGAAAATAGTATATTCAGTTTGTGCTGAAGTTTGTAACACATTGAAGGAAGCGTCGGAGACCCCCAAAAGATACTGCCAGTATGCTAAGAATGACAATACAAATTGATCTAGCCATGTCCGTCTGTCTATCTGTCTGTCTGTATGTATGCAAACTAGTCCCTCAGTTTTTGAGCTATCGTAATAAAACTTTGCCATACAACCGGAACTCGGTTTTGGCCATAAATCCCATGTTCTTAAGGCTATCGCGATGAAACTTTGCACAGATACTTATTATTCAAAGAGACATCACATTGGTCGGAGCCGGTCAGATCGGATCACTATATCTTATAGCTGCCATACAAATGGCAATGAATTAAATATTTCAAAAGAAAAAGTTAAATTCATATGATATCAATTCTTAAAACAAAAAAAATAAATGCCATGCGATAAAACGAATTTTTACAAATTGTGTAAAGGTTCGAAAAGAGTATGAAATCTTCGGCACGCCGAAGATAATCCTCTCCCACTTGTTTTTTATGAAAACATACCTATTAGGTAAGTCAAATCCACAACCCAATGAATCTTAAATTTAACTTGAATTTCCATCCAACGCCCTATAGAAAACGTTGCGACCCCCAACTAGAGTGCTAACTGCTGCTGCTGTTGTGGTTGTTGCTGATGTTATTCTTATTGTTATTGTTGTTGTTTTTGTAGCGCAAATGATGCCAAGCGATTGCGATCAATCTGCTGCTGGTGTTCGTGATGGTGATGGTCACGCTCTGATATTGAGTGCATTTTTATGCTTAGCTGTAATTGTATGTGTGTGTGTGTGTGTGTGTTGCGGTTGTTGTTGACTGTTGTTAATGTGCGCTTTTGCTTTTCAGAAGCGGCACGCAACGATCGTCAACAATTTTTTGTGTATTTCAGAATAGGCAAACGGAATTGATCGATGCTCGACGATGTTGTTATTGTGGTTGTTGTTTCTATTGTTGTGTGTTATACTTTAATTACAATTAAAATGAAACGACTGCGCCGTTGTCACAGCAATAACAACAACGAAAATGCTGACGTCGCCAGCCTGCAACGGAACCAAAAACCAAACAAATGAACAGCGAGCAAACCACACCGAACCAAACCGTCGTACCGTCGCACCGTTGTACCGCCAGGTGGTCGTTCCAATCTCAGCGTGGAGACAACTGCGCCTTCGTCGCAACTCAACTACGGACTGTAACTGCCATGGCTGCGATAACGACGTCGACAGCGACGTCGACTTTGCTGCTGCTGCCATTGACGTTGTTAACGATTTTCGAATAGCGCATCGCTGTACCCACAACTTAACGCCCCGCTTGCCCACAAATTGGCGAAATGGACGCGAGCCGTTTGTGTCGTCACTAGCGACAACAACGTCGACGGCGACCCTAGTGTCGACTTCATTTGTTTGTTTGGTTTGTTGTTGTGGCTGTTGTTGCCTGTCGGCATTTGGTTTTTCTAGTTGGGCGCTTATTGAAGAGCAGCCACCCAAAGCGCAGAGCTCTGCAGCTGTGATAACGTGATGGCCGTCCCCCGATTATTAGAGAGCAGCGATAGCACCGGCGACTGCCCCACTCTCTAATATCGGCTATCAACTATCGACTCAAAGACGATCACATCTACCATGTGAGATTGCCTTTTTATTTTTATACTTTTTTCGAAGAAAATAGTATATTAAGTTTGTGCTGAAGTCTGTAACGCATAGAAGCAAGCGTCGGAGACTCCAGTATGCTTAGATTGACAAAACAAGTTGATGTAGCCATGTCCGTCTGTCCGTCCGTCTGTATGTCTGTCTGTATGTATGCAAACTAGTCCCTCAGTTTTTGAGCTATCGTGATCAAACTTTGCACAGACACTTATTATTCAAAGGGACAGCACATTGCTCGGAGAAGTCCGGATCGGACCACTCTATCTCATATACAACTCGAAGTCGGTTTTGGCCATAAATTCCATGTTTTCAAAGCTATCGCGATGAAACTATGTACAGATTCTTATTATTTTAAGAGCCAGGACATTGGTTGGAGCCGGCTTGATCGGTCCACTACATCTTATAGCTGCCATACAACTGGAAGTCGGTTTTGGCCATAAATCCGATCTTTTCAAAGCAATCGCCTTAAATTTCCTTGTAAGTCCTTGAACATCCTTATTACTCAACAATGTTTAAAATTTCAAATCGATTGAGTCATAAACAGCTTAGATATGCGTCATTAAATATTTTGATATTTGTGCGTGTGTGTGTGTGTGTGTGTGTGTGTGTGTGTGTGTGTGTGTGTGTGTGTGTGTGTGTGTGTGTGTGTGTGTGTGTGTGTGTGTGTGTGTGTGTGTGTGTGTGTGTGTGTGTGTGTGTGGTGTGTGTGTGTGTGTGTGTGTGTGTGTGTGTGTGTGTGTGTGTGTGTGTGTGTGTCTGTGTGTGTGTGTGTGTGTGTGTGTGTGTGTGTGTGTGTGTGTGTGTGTGTGTGTGTGTGTGTGTGTGTGTGTGTGTGTGTGTGTGTGTGTGTGTGTGTGTCAACAAGTCGAGAATTGGAATGATCTCGCAAATCCAATATCAGGCAGGCACATGCACGAGTGAATCTAAGTATATACATGCCATCTACGTATCTATATAGATATGTGGATATAGCTATGCATCCATTCAACTGAAATTGGCGCGCGGGGGAATTAGGGTGTTAGGTGTGGATTGTGCGGTTTTATAAGTTACCCATCTGTATAAGCACAAGTGTGCGCTATTTAAGAAATCTTTAATTTAATTTATTCTTTGTTTTTCAAATTTTTATTAGCTTTTTAATGACATTTCGCTTGCTGCTTTTGGAGCATTGAGAGGCCTCACAGGGGCACAGACTCTCCCCCTTCCCCTTCCACTTCCCTTCACACGCACCAGTCCACGCCCCTTTGCTGCCTAACCCTACTCCAAGTCCATTGCCTGTCCGCCCTGTTACGTGGCTCATTAAGAATTTTTAGTTTTTAATTGACAAACGACTGTGAAAATACAAGTAAGAGTGCTCTAGTCGGGAGTGCCCGACTACGAGATACCCTGAACCCAGTCCTTATAATCATTCATACTAATCTAAACACACACATGCTGCAGTACAAGCAGTACAAGCAGTGCAAGCGGCTTAAGCAGTTAGCTTGCTTTTCCACACAATGGAAGGTTAAATCTTAAATAAGTTCTATGTTTATTGTCCGATCTTATTGAAATTTTTGGGGCAAACAATTGTCAATAATATGTGTGACCAAACCAAACTGCAAGGTCGTACCTTCAAAAATGCGTTTTTGAACTTTTGGGGGGTTTGGGGGGTGGTATCCAAAAAGTGAAATATTTGTTACATGTGTATGCTATTCGAGACTATACATGCCAAATTTGGGGCCTCTAGCTTTTATAACTTTTAAGTTAAGGCCCAAAAACGCTAGTCTGAAATCGAAATTTATCGATAACATTTAAACGGGACGACTTATCGATCAAATGAAATAAACTTGATCTGTCCCGGGCCTACGAGAACTTATATTCTAAATATGAAGTCTCTAGTCAGACAGACGGACATGGCTAAATCGACTCGACTGTTGATACTGATCCAGAATACATATACTTTATATGGTCGGAGATGCTTCCATATGCCTCTTACATACTTTTGCACAAAACCATAATACCCTTTTTACCCATTTTTAATGGGTTCAGGGTATAATTAATTAATAAATAAATTGAAACAAGTCTGGGTGCCCGACTAGGAGATACCCTGAACCCAGTCCTTACAATCATTCGTACTAATCTAAACACACACATGCTGCAGTACAAGCAGTGCGAGCAGTGCAAGCAGTCTCAGCAGTAAGCTTTATTCTTTACTGAGCTCCACACAATGGAAAGTGAAATCCTTAAAAACGTCTGTGCTTATCACCCGATCTTATTGAAATTTTTTGGGCACAGACTGGGCAATAAAATGTGTGACCAAACCAAATTGCAAGGTCATAACTTAAACAAGTAAGAGTGCTCTAGTCGGGAGTGCCCGACTACGAGATACCCTGAACCCAGTCCTTACAATCATTCGTACTACTCTAAACTCACACATGCTGCAGTACAAACAGTACAAGCAGTGCCAGCGGTTTAAGCAGTTAGCTTGCTCTTTCGCTGAGCCCCACACAATGGAAAGTTAAATCTTAAATAACTTCTGTGTTTATTGTCCGATCATATTGAAATTTTTGGGGCAAACAATTGTCGATAATATGTGATACCAAACCAAATTGCAAGGTCGTACCTTCAAAAATGGGTTTTTTTAACTTTTGGGGGTTTGGGGGTGGTATCCAAAAAGTGAAATATTTGTTATATGTGTATGCTATTCGAGATTATACATGTCAAATTAGGGGCCTCTAGCTCTTATAACTTGTAAGTTATATCCAAAAAACGCTGGTCTGAAATCGAAATTTATCGATAACTTTTGAACGGGACGAGCTATCGATAAATTTTAATAAACTTGATCTGTCCCGGGAATACGAGAACTTATATTCCAAATATGAAGTCTCTAGCTCTTGTAGTCTCTGATATCCGCGTGTTCATACAGACGGACGGACGGACAGACAGACGGACATGGCTAGATCGACTCGGCTGTTGATACTGATCAATAATATATATACTTTATGTGGTCGGAGATGGGTATAAAAATTAGGAAAACCCGTTATATTAAACTTTTTGTTTTCCATCCGATCCGATTTATAAACAAGTAAAAGCGCTTTAGTCGGGAATACCCTTAACACAGTCCTTACATCCATTCATACTTACCTATCAATGCACATCCAAACAAACTCACACATTCTGCAAGCAGTACAAGCAGTTTAAACAGTCTACTTCATCGCAAGGCCCCACACTATGGAATGGTGAATTTTCAAACCATCTGTGTTTATTGTAAGATCTTTGTGAAACTTTTATACTCTGATACCGAAGGTACTCATAGTATATTGGTTTTGTCGGATGTCCGTCAGACCGTGCGTCTGTCCGTCTGTCTGTCTGGATGAACGCACGTATTTCCGAAACGATATTAGATAGACTCTTGAAATCTTTTGTGTTATCATTATAGCTATCAGCTTCAGATCAAGTTTGTTTCAAATTTATGCCACGTCCACTGGGAGGCTGGCAAATCGACAACATGTCGATACACCTCAAATCACAAATCGATTAAACGTGAATATCTCCCACAATTTTGAAGCTAGAGTAATCAAATTTAGTAGGTATATTGCTGGTGAATACCCGAAAAAATTGGATGTTAGATTTATCGGCCACGCCCATTATTAATTTGAAATGCTTATATCTCCCGCAGTTTTAGAGCTAAGGTCACCATATTTGGAATATATATTATTGGTTACGTCCTCTACAGATCACAGAAAAAAAATTCGGACCCGCCCCGTAATCACGAAAATCGATATACATGAATGCACAATTCGATAACACGTTTATATTTCCCGCAATTTTGAAGCTAAAGTCCCCAAATTTGGAATTTAGACTAGGGCTGACCACCCCAAAAGATTCCGTCCTAGATTTTCCGACCACGCCCACTAGAACGCCCCCCAGCCACAACGCCCCCACGAAACACGGAAACCTATATCTCGCACAGTTTAAGAGGGACTTCTGGCCAAGTCCTCTAAAGATCGGCCCCCAAAAATCAAGAAAATTTATATCTTCCACAGTTTTAGAGCTAAAATCAACAAATTTGGAAAATAGACTTCTGGTCACCCCCTCTTAAGATCGACCACGCCCCTCCCGTCCCCAAAAACTTGGAAGGCCGATTCCGGGTCACCCATACACCAGCAAAAATGTTCTGTTCACTTGCTTTCAGCTGCTCTTAAAATGGTATCAGAGTATTACGCAGTCGGCTCCGCCCGAGTGCAACGTTCTCACTTGTTAGGACATCAAATTGGCTATAAATTATGCAATCAACCCATGTTACAAGCTCATACCTTCAAATATGAGTGCTTTCAACTTTTGGAGGATGGAGGTACGGTATCCAAAAAGTAAAATATTTGTAACATGTGTTTGCTATTCGAGACTGTACATACAAAATTTTATGCCTCAAGCTCTTATAACTTGTAAGTTATAGCCCAAACACGATAGTCTGAAATCGAAATTTATTTAATTTATATGGTCGGAGATGCTGCCTTGTGCCTGTTACATACTTTTGCACAACTTCATTATAACCTTTTTACCCATTTTTAATGGGTTTAGGGTATTTCACTTTTTGGATACCACCCCAAATCCCCCCAAAATTTAAAAAAACGTATTTTCGAAGTTATGACCTTGCAATTTGGTGTAGTCCCACATTTTGTTGTTAATTTTATGCCCAAAAAATAAGATCGGAAAATAAACACATAAGTTGCTTAAGATTTAAATTTCCACTGCGTGGAGCTCAATATAAAGGCAAGCTAACTGCTTAAGCCGCTTGCACTGTTTGCTACAGCTAGAGGCCCCAAATTTGGCATGTTTAATCTCGAATAGCATACACATGTAACAAATATTTCACTTTTTGGATACCGCCCCCCAAACCCCCCAAAAGATCAAAAAACGCATTTTTGAAGGTACGACCTTGCAATTTGGTTTGGTCACACACATTATCGACAATTGCTTGCCCCAAAAATAAGATCGGACAATAAACACAGAAGTTATTTAAGATTTAACTTTCCACTGTGTGGGGCTCAGCGAAAAGCAAGCTAAGTGCTTAAACCTCTTGCACTGCTTGTACTGCAGCATGTGTGTGTTTAGATTATTACGAATGATTGTAAGGACTGGGTTCAGGGTATCTCGTAGTCGGGCACTCCCGACTAGAGCCCTCTTACTTGTTATACCCTGAACCCATTAAAAATGGGTAAAAAGGATATGATGAATTTGTGCAAAAGTATGTAACAGGTATAAGGAAGCATCTCCGACCATATAAAGGATAAATGTTCTTGATCAGAATCTACAGCCGAGTCGATTTATCCATGTCCGTCTGTCTGTCCGTCCGTCTGTATGAACACGCGGATATCAGAGACTATAAGAGCTAGAAACTGTATAATTGGAATATATGTTCTCCTAATCCCGGGACAGATCAAGTTTATTTCATTTGATCGATAACTCGTCGCATTCAAAAGTTATCGATAAATTTCGATTTTAGACTAGTGTTTTTGGGACATAACTTCAAAGATATAAGAGCTAGAGACCCCAAATTTGGCATGTATAATCTCGAATAGCATACACTTTTTGAATACCACCCCCCACTCCCCCCAAAAGTTCAAAAACCGAATTCTTATAGGTATGACCTTGCAATTTGGTTTGGTCCCACATATTCTAGCCAATGTTATGTCCTAAAAATTTCAATAAGATCGGACAATAAACACAGAAGTTATTTAAGATTTAACGTTTCATTGTGTGGGGCTCAGTAAAAGAGCAAGCTAACTGCTTAAACCGCTTGCACTGCTTGTACTGCTTGTACTGCAGCATGTGTGTGCTTAGATTAGTATGAATGATTGTAAGGACCGGGTTCAGGGTATTTGGTAGTCGTGCACTCCCGACTAGAGCATTCTTACTTGTTTATTATCTTCATGTTTGATGAAATTAATTATTTTGAAAATTATTTAGCGGCTGTATGGGCGCTGATTTAAGCTTCGTCCTATTAGGCTCATTTTTAAAGTTTAACTTGTTAAAGTATTGAAGCGTTAATTTTTCAATTTAGAAAAATCCATCTCATGTTCGAAAAATGGCTGGAAAGCTGATGTATGAAAATAAAAACATGCTCATTGGTACTTAGTACATGCATTTCCTAAGCATATTTACCAATCTTATAAAGTGAAAGGAATTGCTTTCACATTTTAATAACATTGTTAATTTATGAATGTTAAATGTTGTTTCCAAATCCTTGTTGAAAAGGGCACAAAAAGGTTATGCCTATAATAGCATATTCCACTTTATAGAAATTAAACTCGCCTCGATACTGTCTCCGTGTTAGTCTGAGGGATAAACAAGTGGAAAAGGATTATCTTCGGCGTGCCGAAGATTTTATACTCTTTTCGAACCTTTAGACAATTTTCACTCTGCTAACTGCAGCACTTTCATCTGCAAAAATTGATATCATATGATATCAATTTGATTTGAAATATTAAATTTATTCCCAGTTGTATGGCAGTTTTAAGATATGGTGATCCGATCCGGCCGGCTCCGATCAATGTGATGTATGTTTTAATAATATGTATCTGTGCAAAGTCTCATTGCGATAGCTTTGAAAACAAAGGATTTATGGCCAAAACCGACTTCCAGTTGTATGGCAGCTATAAGATATAGTGATACGATCTTGCCGGCTCCGACCTATGTTATGTTTGTTTGAATAATAGGTATCTGTGCCAATTTTATATCGTGATAGCTTTGAAAACATGGGATTTATGGGTAAAACCGACTTCCAGTTGTATGGCAGCTATAAGATATAATGGTCCGATCCGGCCGGTTCCGACCAATGTGCTGTCCCCTGGAATAATAAGTGTCTGTGCAAAGTTTTATCACGATAGCTCAAAAACTGAGGGACTAGTTTGCATACATACAGACAGACAGACAGACAGACAGACGGACATGGCTAGATCAATTTGTATTGTCATTCTAAGCATACTGGTAGTAACTTTTGGGGGTTTCCGACGCTTCCTTCTATGCGTTACAAATTTCAGCACAAACTTAATATATTATTTTCTTCGAAAAGAGTATAAAAAGTGATTGAAAGTAGTACCTTAAGATATCTGTCTTTACAGATGTTATATATTTTGCGTAATAGGCTACTTACTTAGCCTTACCTACTTTTGATATTTGGATAATATTACCTTTATTGACATGACACAAATGAATACAATCCAAACTTTAAATATAAATCTTAATTATTTGGCAAATGCCCTTTATAAATAGGGTATCTTCCAGTCAAATACACATACCGTTTCTAGTTTTCAACTCATTATCTGTTAGACCTACAGTGCTTATCAATTTGATGCTTTCATACACATAATTTTATAAAACTAGAATATAATTTATAGGCACTGGTTCATGTTGAGCAACGGAGACATTGAAATTAAGTTGTCAACTGTTCGGTGATTTCCGCTCCAGGCAGTAACTAATGAGGGGTAACTCGACCACTAATAGTAAGTCATTCGATCGTTAGCGTATTTGTCGATTGTGCTTCCAAACTTTGATCAAATATTTTGTTGACAACGCGCAAACTTTTATTAGCACCACGCCGCCAAGCGTTGCACATTGAGAGAAAAAAGTGAACAAAATTCAAATAATAATTAAAAATTATCACAGGCGATGGATGATGGAAGCATCAGTATACAATGCTGACAAATATCGCAACAGTTTTTGTTTTTACCGGGACATGTGGGAACTCACGGTTCTTTTTTAATACAAAAGAAACAGCTATCAAAAACAGTTTATGCAGCAACGCTTGGCACGTGGCGTCCGACAGGGTTGAGTCTGCTAAAAGAGTTTAAGCCGCTGCTGGCGTGCAAATCTGCCAAAAAAAAAAAACTAACCGCGAGAGCCCCCGCATCCAGCTATACAAG
This sequence comes from Drosophila flavopinicola, assembly GCA_035042425.1. Lineage (NCBI taxonomy): Eukaryota > Metazoa > Arthropoda > Insecta > Diptera > Drosophilidae > Drosophila > Drosophila flavopinicola. The sequence goes on along the minus strand of JAWNLL010000183.1, from coordinate 49,599 downwards.
TGTATGTGTGTGTGTGTATGTGTGTGTGTGTGTGTGTGTGTGTGTGTGTGTGTGTGTGTGTGCGTGTTTTACCTACAGTTGATTTGGCTAATATTTAATGGCTGTTGCTTGTTTTTATCCACATTATCCACGGTGACGGTGACGGGAGTGACGTGCAACAATGCCGCGATAATGTAAACAGAGCGACACGTTCCGTACAAAAACAAAACGAAATGGAACCAAAAGCCGAAAACCAAAAAACCGAGTAACCCGGCAGCAAGCGCTATAATGTTTACCGTTGCTGCTGCTGCTGTCGACGACGCGCCATACGATTCGTCCTGACAGACAACGTGCGTGCTAATAAAACGCCGACGTTGTTTAGGCGGCCAGGTTGCCGTTGCTAAAGCTGGCCGCTGCTTCTGCTGCCGCTGCCATCGTCGCTGCTTCTGCTGCTGTTGCTATTAAACGAGCCCCCCGAAATTGAGTCGGGTCTCAAGCAGTTGAGTTGAGTTCTGCTCTTGAGTTCCACTCACATTGACTTTTTACGCTCTCTCAGTTAGGGTTGGGCGCGTGTCGTGCTTTTCCTCGTGACACGAATAAGCACAATTTAACACGCGAGCTTAGAATTATTGCGTGTCTAGGACTTCCAGGAAAATATATATGGCAAAAATGATGCAGCAAAGTTTTTGAATACGTAACTAAATACTTTTATATACCTAGCGCATTTTATGTTTAGTTTTTGGTTTTAACCTTATATACACATATGGTTTTTATACTCTATTTTTTCAACTTCAATACAGCCAGAATGAAAACAAGGAGTTTCTTGATATATCATTACAATTATTTGAATCTAAGGACAATTGATTAGATTTAAGCATATATACAAAGGTGCCTCAGGCTCTTATAACTTTGAAGTTATGACCCCACAACGCTGCTCTGAAAGCGTTATCGATCAAATTAATTGAACTTGATATGTCCCGGGAACTACGAGAACTTATATTCCAAATATGAAGTCTCTTATAGTCTCTGACAAAAAGTGAAATATTTTGTACATATGTATGCTATTCGAGACTAAACATACCCAATTTGGTGCCTCTAGCTCTTATAACTTTCAATTTATGGCGAAATACTAGTCTGAAATCGAAATTGATCGATAAATTTGTACGGGTTGAGTTATCGATAAAATGAAACAAACTTGATCTGTCCCGGGACTACGAGAAACTGTATTCCAAATAAAAAGTGTCTAGCTTTTATAGTCTCTGATATCTGCGTGTTCATACAGACGGACGGACAGACAGACGGACATGGCTTAGTCGACTCGGCTGTTGATACTGATTAAGAATATATATACTTTATATGGTCGGAGATGCTTCCTTATGCCTGTTACATACTCTTGCACAAAACCATAATACATTTTTTACCCATTTTTAATGGGTTCAGGGTATAAAAAAATGAAAATAAATGATCAGTCGCCGCTGAGACTCGTACCCAGGACCTTTCGTTTGTCAGCGCCATTTTACCCCTTACGCCACCAACCGTTTTGATGATTGATGACAAAATCGATTGAAGAGCAGACTGTCAAAAGCTTTCTTGCGCTTGCAATTGCAATTGCATCGGATTTATGGCCAAAAACGACTTAGAGTTGTATGGCAGCTATACGATATAATGGTCCGATCCGGCCGGCTCCGGCCAATGTGGTGTTTCCTTGAATAATAAGTATATGTACAACGTTTTATCGCGACAGCTTCGAAAACATGGGATTTATGACCAAAACCGACTTCGAGTTGTATTGCAGCTATAAGATATAATGGTCCGATCCGGCCGGCTCCGACCAATGTGCTGTTCCCTTGAATAATAAGTGTCTGTACAAAGTACAGACAGACAGACAGACAGACGGACATGGCTAGATCAATTTGTTTTGTTTTTCTAAGCATACTGGCTTACAAACTTCAGCACAAACTTAATATACTATTTTCTTCGAAAAGAGTATAAAAAGAAAGAAGTTCAGTGCAGTGAGAGAACCAATAGTATGCACAAAACTTTGTAAGGTAAACATATATAATTTATTAAATATTCAAGACTATATGAATGCTTCTCGATGCGAAGGAATACAGTTAGGTGGTCTGATCTCAATTCCAAATTTAACAAATGAATAAGAAAACGCCGAAACAGTTTACAAAGCGAACGTTTACTAAACACAAATATGAAGCAAACAAAAAAGTTATTGCAAGAAAATCAAAAGCTAGTATATAGTCCAAAAATACCAATGGGTATGTTAACTCTTTGTGCGTCTGTCGTGTTGGTAACAGCCACAAATAATACATGCATTGTTACCTAAAGGACTGGATACAGTATATACTTTATATGTGCGTGGGGTTTAGGCCTATTGGCATGGAACGGTATTATCGGTGGCACTCTGCGTTTTGGCCTCATCAAAAAAGAGCTTCAGGAGGTCGACCTTCTTCAGCTGATCGCCAGCCAAACGCTCCACTGCATTCCAGCGTATCAGCGTGGGTATCTCTTGCAGCGCATAGGGAGGATGACGGAACTTATTGGTCGCCGTATCGTTCCAACTATCCCGATTGCCAACGTCCACGGTGTAAATCAGTGAGTTCGGATGTGCATACTCACGAAATGCAGTATCAATTAGCTCCTCAACTATGCAAAAAGCCGTTTATCAATACATTTATATATATATATATATATATGTACAATATATTCATGCACACTCACCTGCTACGCAGTCGGGACACCAGCTGTGACCATTGCTATCCTTCTCGCCAAAAAAATACATATAAATAAGGCAGTTGCTTTTCGCATGCACTTTGAGCGCATCCTCAAGCTTTTTATATCCCTGTATTGGCACGTATTGCGGCATCGTGTTGCTGCTGTTGCTAGTTCTGCGATAAGCTCGAGTTGATTTGATAAGTTTTATATTTGGCGTTTTACAGCCGTGTTATCACCCTCAAATTGGTTCACTGTGCATCAAAAACAAAACAATGAAATGCCGACCGGCGATTTGTGGCTTTTATTTTGTTCTGCGGTCACACACACTCAGCGCGCTGCCAACCTAAACAGCGTTTGGTATTTTTTCCGCAAGCGATATATCGACTGCGACTATTTCTGCCTGGAATCCCATTCGAAATGGTTGGCAACTTTCAGCGCAAGTAGTGCGCGGTACATTTAAAATATTAGCCTTTTCCGATTTTAGACTATATAAACGTAGTTGCAGTGATATTTCTCAGACAGATTTTGTACCAAGTGGGTAGGCTTATACATATCTATGCTGTGCCAGTGCTTTACGCTGTATCAGTATCAAAAGCTGAGTCCAATTCGGTATGTATGTTCTCACAAAGCCTAGAGACGTAAGAGATATTAAAATTTGTTGGTATACCCCTCCGATTTCTCAAAAATGTAAATGCAGTTATTTTTGGAGGAATGACCTGGCCATTTTGCATGTGATCATGGTATGAATGCCAGAGCAGGGTATAGGGTATCTAATGGTTCGGTACTCTCATCTTGCACCCGGTAAACCTAAATCTAGCTTATCAATGAGATTCTGGACATTATGCAAACGCAAGCCAAAACACTGCTATTTAAATGCCGTGACCCAAATGTTTATATACATTATTTATGTATATACCCGCTATCTGAACTTGAACTTCATGGAACTGCTACTGTCTTGGGGCCGTACTACAAAACTGCAGACGCCAACGAAAATGTTTGCATAAAATGCGAGACAATCATCCAAATGGCTAACAGAAGTTCACCGAACACTGAGATGGGTAAGTTGAGCTAGCTCTCTGTAAGTTGATTTGGTTTCTAAATGCCTCTTTACCCCCCCAGATTGCAAGAAAAGTTTGTGTCTTATGCTGCTGCTGTTGTTGGTTGCAATTGTCTGGCAACAGTTGGCCGCTGCCAGCAAGATTGCCTACAAGAAGCCGCTCTACGGCAAGCCGAGCTACTTGAAGGAGAAGTGCTTCAAGCTCCGTCCAACTGAGAGTCCGAGCACAAGCACTAGCACGAGCACGGAGCCGGACTGGCCAGCGCCCGTGGAGTTCATCTTAAACAGTACTCCCGGCGCAACATCCACCATGGAGCCGGAGACCACTAGCAGCAGCGGAAGCACTTTGGAGCAGGTAACAGACGACTGCAGTAGCATCCTCAGCACCACAACCTCCAGCCTAAGCAGTAGCAGCAGGAGCACCACTCCTTCCAGCTTGGACAACACTTTGCCATCGCCACCGACGCCGGAAACAGCTGCTATATTGCACGCGCAGCCCGTTCCTTGCACCTGTGGCGTCTTCCTCTCCTCGCAGATACGGAATGGGCTGCCGGAAACGCCGCTCATCCACAACGAAATGGATCGCATGTATCCGTGTAATGCAATCGGACGCAAACAGTGCCAAACCAGGTGCCTGGAGGCGGTAAGTGACTATTATCTCTGTGGCCGAATTTCTTCCAACTAAAACTCTGACCCTGGTCACACAGATTGTGCAGCACTTGCCCAACTCGGCGAATATTGTGTGTGCCACCCTGGGGCACGATTGCCACAGAGAGCGGGCGTATTTGTTCATCAAGAACTGTCACAATCAGTGGGTGAATACGAATCTGCAGGCGGGTCGAGAATATTGCTGCAAGGAGGGTATCCCTTATCGCTGCCCACTGCTGGGCTGAGATGTTTTAATAATTAGTCGACAAATTGAGAATAAATAAATGCAAAACACACTGCAATTTTATTTTTTTTGTGGTTTAAGTTACTAAGGTACCCGTGGGTAAAATGGATTTATTTGGCCGACCCCGTTGTATAACGGGGAAAACGCCACGGCAATTGTATTATATTGATTACAATATATATTTTCGTCGTTCGAATTAGCGTACATAGCCAGATACACACTGGATCTAGTACTCCGGGAGATACCACGTGGAGGCCACACAATTTGACAATTTGGGTGTGGGACACAAAGTGCCTACGGGTCGACTTACGAATTACGCATATGCCCTTATGCACCGGACCGTTTATCTCCCAAACTGCAATTGTTATTTAAAAACTTTCTATCGATAATTGCGAACCTTTTGTGGCCTGTTTATCGATAGATGACGAATTTTTAATATTTTACTTATCTCGATGGCAACTTCACTCATTTTTATGTTTCCAGGCTTATATAGCTTAACAATTTTCATAATCTTTAGATCTATTTTGTGAAAATAGATTTTTGTCTGCTAGAAAACTAAAAAATTTATTTTTGAAATCGGCTGACTAGGCCAGCTTTGTAAAATATAGATACGAGAGTATTTTGAGTTTTAAATAGATTTCGGTAAATTCTTTCAAATGTCTATTGGAAATTCTATTCTCATATTTTGCGGGTCGATAGTATTAATATTCCTTTTAAACTTGTTGTGCCATCTTGGTATTTTTTGTCTGAAAGCAACTGGTCACTTTTATTAATGAAACAAGACGTAGAAGAAGAACACGCATATTATTAACAAGGTGAGTTGCGTTAATTGGCATTGAACAAATGATTTGACTGACTTCGTGACACACATTACTCCATCGCTGCAACAGGACCAGGACCACTCCCAAGATGGTGTGTGTGCCCTGTTTCATCATCCCATTGCTGCTGTACATCTGGCACCGCTTCGTCCAGCCCATTCTGCTCGGCTACTGGAATCCCTGGGAGAAGAAGGATGCTCAGGGCAACGTGATAAAAGCCGAGCCGGAGTTTCCCTTTGAGTGCAAGGGAGGCGTATGTCCATTTGTGCCCGGCGTCAAGAAGCAGAAGAACGTGGCTGACGCTGGCGCTGCTGCTGAGGGCGACTTTGCTGCCGCAGAGGGAGTGGCAGCCACAACAACATATTTAACCAATGACGATGGCAAAAAGCAAGATTAATGTTATGCTTAAAAGTGAATATATAACAATTTTTTTTGTGCAATGATGGCGCTGTGTGATTTAATTATACTTGAGGATTATTGGGTTATAGTGCTTGGATGTTGATTTACATGTCAAACAGTTTTTTAGGAGTAGTGTGAATAGTGAAATGTGATTTCTGATTTCGAAGTACATTTTAGATTGATTGAACAATTTAATGGCTTAGATGGTAAATATTATGATAAGTATTATTATTGCGAGTAGGTTACCAGACAAGATAACGAAAAATGTACCTACAGAATTGACGGTTGGCAAACTGTCGGTAGTGTCCCCACTGCCGATCAATTCGTGTACTATCAGCTCAACTTTTGTACATACTAGTTCTTAAAATGTACCTAGCACATATTCTATAAGGGATCGATTACATTGTTTTGATTGGGGAGCACAGCCCATAGCCAAAGTATCAAGCGAAAACCCAATTTAGTATATTTATAAGGAAAATGTTTGATTTTGTATTACAAAAATTTTGATTGACAGGCATTCTATCAATATTAAAAGCTTTAATAAAGTCTTCGGCATCCAGTTTATGATTACTAGGACTTTTATTGCCTGTTCTAAATCAAATGTGTCATGAAAACATTTGAAATTGGCTCCTAGTAGGCGACATCGAAATTTATTTAACTTTTGCACATAAACAAAATTTTCAATATATTTGGAGTTGCAGCTCTCTCTCTGCGGAAAGACCTTTTTGTACAAATTTTCGCTTCAACAAAATTACAAATGTAAGCTTTTTATTTTTGTCATATTTCTTATTATTTTAACCAAAACTCAATAAATAACAAGTGGGGAAGGATTATCTTCGGCGTGCCGAAGATTTTATACTCTTTTCGAACCTATAGGCAATTTTCACTCTGCCAACTGCACCACTGAAATTTCATAAGCTGTACAAAATCGTTTTGTCGCGTAACATTTTTTTATACCCTGAACCCATTAAAAATGGGTAAAAAGGGTATTATGGTTTTGTGCAAATGTATGTAACAGGCATAAGGAAGCATCTCCGACCATATAAAGTATATATATTCTTGATCAGTATCAACAGCCAAGTCGATTTAGCCATGTCCGTCTGTCTGTCTGTCCGTCCGTCCGTCCGTCTGTATGAACACACAGATATCAGAGACTACAAGAGCTAGAGACTTAATATTTGAAATATAAGTTCTCGTACTCCCGGGACAGATCAAGTTTATTAAATTTTATCGATAGCTCATCCCGTTCAAAAGTTATCGATAAATTTCGATTTCAGACCTGAGTTTTTGGGTCATTACTTCAAAAGCTTAAGAGCTAGAGGCCCCAAATTTGGCATGTATAATCTCGAATGACATACCTATGTAACAAATGTTTCACTTTTTGGATACCACCCCCCAATCCCCCCAAAAGTTCAAATAACGCATTTTTGAAGTTATGACCTTGGAATTTGGTTTGGTCACACATTTTATTGCCCAGTCTGTGCCCAAAAAATTTCAATAAGATCGGGTGATAAACACAGACGTTTTTAAGGATTTAACTTTCCATTGTGTGGAGCTCAGTAAAGAATCAAGCTTACTGTTTAGACTGCTTGCACCGCTCGCACTGCTTGTACTGCAGCATGTGTGTGTTTAGATTAGTAAGAATGATTGTAAGGACTGGGTTCAGGGTATCTCGTAGTCGGGCACTCCCGACTAGAGCACTCTTACTTGATACGCCTGTACCTGCGATGAACTCAACCTTTACTCTTTTTATACCCTGAACCCATTAAAAATGGGTAAAAAGTTTATTATGGTTTTGTGCAAATGTATGTAACAGGCATAAGGAAGCATCTCCGACCATATAAAGTATATATATTATTGATCAGTATCAACAGCCGAGTCGATCTAGCCATGTCCGTCTGTCTGTCCGTCTGTCCGTCCGTCTGTCTGTATGAACACACAGATATCAGAGACTACAAGAGCTAGAGACTTCATATTTGGAACATAAGTTCTCCTAATCCCGGGACAGATCAAGTTTATTTCATTTGATCGATAACTCGTCGCATTCAAAAGTTATCGATAAATTTTGATTTTAGACTAGCGTTTTTGGGACATAACTTCAAAGTTATAAGAGCTAGAGACCCCAAATTTGGCATGTATAATCTCGAATAGCATACACATGTAACAAATATTTCACTTTTTTGATACCACCCCCAAACCCCCCAAAAGTTAAAAAAACGCATTTTGAAGGTACGACCTTGCAATTTGGTTTGGTAACACATATTATCGACAATTACTTGCCCAAAAATTTCAATAAGATCGGACAATAAACACAGAAGTTATTTAAGATTTAACTTTCCATTGTGTGGGGCTCAGCGAAATAGCAAGCTAACTGCTTAAACCGCTTGCACTGCTTGTACTGCTTGTACTGCAGCATGTCTGTGCTTAGAGTAGTACGAATGATTGTAAGGACTGGGTTCAGGGTATCTCGTAGTCGGGCACTCCCGACTAGAGCACTCTTACTTGTTTTATACTCTTTTCGAAGAAAATAGTATATTAAGTTTCTCCTGAAGTTTGTAACGCATAGAAAGAAGCGTCTGAGACCCCCAAAAGTTACTGACAGTATGCTTAGAAAAACAAAACAAATTGATCTAGCCATGTCCGTCTGTCTGTCTGTCTGTATGCAATCTAGTCCCTCAGTTTTTGAGCTATCGCCATGCAACTTTGCGAAGACACTTATTATTCAAGGGGACAGCACATTGGTCGGAGCCGGCCGGATCGGACCACTATAACTTATAGCTGCCATACACCTCAAAGTCGGTTTTGGCCATAAATCCGATGTTTTCAAAGCAATTGCTTTAAATTTCCTTGTACACTTGAACATCCTTACAACTCATCAATCGGTCGAATTGCAAAACGAGTGAGTCATAAATAGCGAAGATATGCGTCATTAAATATTTTGAAAAAACATGTGCATATGAGCAAACAAACCCAAGCGCAAGTAAGCTGTTGACAGTCTGTTCTTCAAGGGATTTTGTCATCGATCATCAAAACGGTTTGTGGCGTAAGGCGTAAAGAGCCGCGCTAACGAACGCAAGTTTCGCAAGTTCGAGCCTCGGCGGCGACTGATTGTTAATTTAATACTTTTTTTTTTCTTTCAATATATAACTGTAATCAAATTAATTTGCTTCCAATGGCTTAGAACAAAAACAATGCCACGCGAATAAGCAAAAGCTCAGTATAAATCGAGTTTGTCAGCGATTTTTAAAATTGCTTGGTGTAAGCAGTAAAAAGCAAAACAAGAAAGCTTTTGACAGTCTGCTCTTCAAGGGATTTTGTCAGCGATCATCAAAACGGCTTGTGGCGTAAGGGGTAAAGTTGCGAACTGGCGAACGAAAGGTCCTGGGTTCAAGTACCAGCGGCGACTGGTCATTTATTTTCATTATACTCTGATACCGAAGGTACTCATAGTATATTGGTTTTGTCGAATGTCCGTCAGGCCGTCCGTCTGTCCGTCTGTCTGTCTGGATGAACGCACGTATTTCCGAAACGATATTAGATAGACTCTTGAAATCTTTTGCGTTATGATTATAGCTATCTGCTTCAGATCAAGTTTATTCCAAATTTATGCCACGCCCACTGGGAGGCTGGCAAATCGATAACATGTCGATACACCTCAAATCACAAATCGATTAAACGTGAATAACTCCCACAATTTTGAAGCTAGAGTAATCAAATTTGGTAGGTATATTGCTGGTGACCTCCCGAAAAAATTGGATCCTAGGTTAATCGGCCACGCCCATTATTACGCCCACCAGCCCCCCCTCCAAAATTAATTTGAAATGCTTATATCTCCCGCAGTTTTAGAGCTAAAGTCACCATATTTGGAATATATATTACTGGTGACGTCCTCTACAGATTACAGAAACAAAATTTCGAACACGCCCACTCCCGCCCCGTAATCGCGAAAATCGATATACATGAATGCACAATTCGATAACACGTGTATATTTCCCGCAATTTTGAAGCTAGAGTCCCAAAATTTGGAATTTAGACTAGGGCTGACCAGCCCAAAAGATTGCGTCCTGGATTTTCCGGCCACGCCCACTAGAACGCCCCCCAGCCACCCCGCCCCCACGAAACATGGAAGCCTATATCTCGCACAGTTTAAGAGCTAGGGCCACCAAACTTTGAGGGTAGACTTCTGGCCAAGTCCTCTAAAGATCGGACAAAAAATTTTGGGGCCACGCCCCCGCCCGCCCCCAAAAATCGCGAAAATGTATATCTTCCACAGTTTTAGAGCTAGAGTCACCAAAATTGGAGGATAGACTTATTGTCAGCCCCCTAAAGATCGGCAAAAAATTTTGGGGCCCCGCCTCCTCCCGCCCCCAAAAATCGCGAAAATTTATATCTTCCACAGTTTCAGAGCTAGAGTCACCAAAATTGGAGGATAGACTTATTGTCAGCCCCCTAAGGATCGCCAAAAAATTTTGGGGCCCCGCCCCCTCCCGCCCCCAAAAATCGCGAAAATTTATATCTTCCGCAGTTTCAGAGCTAGAGTCATTAAACTTGGAAGATAGAATTCTGGTCAGCCCCTCTAAATATCGGTAAAAAAAATTTGGGGCCACGCCCCCTCCCGCCCCAAAAATCGCGAAAATGTATATCTTCCACAGTTTTAGAGCTAGAGTCAAGAAATTTGTAAGATAGACTTCTTGTCACTCCCTCTAAAGATCGGCCAAAATTTTTTGGGGCCACGCCCCCTCCGCCCCCAAAAATCGCGAAAGCTTATATCTTCCACAGTTTTAGAGCTAGAGTCACCAAAATTGGTAGATAGACTTCTGGTCACCCCTCTTAAGATCGACCATGCCCCTCCCGTTCCCAAAAACTTGGAATGCCGATTTCAGGTCACCCAAACACCAGCAAAAATTTTCTGTTCACTTGCTTTCAGCTGTTCTTAAAATGGTATCAGAGTATTACGCAGTCGGCTCCGCCCGACTGCAACGTTCTCACTTGTTTTTTCTTATTCTTTTCAAATGTATAATAGCTGTAATCAAATTCATTTATTTTCAATCTCCTAAATTGTTTCTAATTTTTTTTTTCATACATAAAGTAGCTTTAATAGAATAATTCAAAAGAAAAATTTAAATTCATTGGCAAAAACAATGCCACGCGAAAAAAAATATGGATCTCAAATTCTGAATATAAGTTCTCGTATGTTCAGATTAAGTCTTATGACAATTCAATTTCCGACAGCGGCCTTGAAAGGTATAAGAGCAACAGGCACAAAGTTTGGTATGTATATTGTAGTATACATATGTAATGTAGTTTTGACTTTTTGGAAAAACTGAAACTTGTTTATTGTTCAATTCGGTAGCACTTATGAATGCTAAGGGACGCGTCCACGAGCTGCGGATAGTGAAACGTCCCTGTTTACATGAATACCTTTATATATTTTATTTTATATGTAGGGGTATATGCATGCGACATTAATATCTGCGAATTAAATAAGCAGTCACGGAAAAATAGTGAAAATTGCTTAAAGGTTCGAAAAGAGTATTTAATCTTCGGCACGCCGAAGATAATCCTTCTCCACTTGTTTGTTCTAAGAATATTTAGTTCATTGCAAGTTGTACAGCAGCTATAAGATATAGTGGTCCGATCCGGCCGGCTCTGTGCAAAGTTTTATCGCGATAGCTCAAAAACTGAGGGACTAGTTTGCATACATACAGACAGACAGACAGACATGGCTAGATCAATTTGTTTTGTCATTCTAAGCATACTGGCAGTAACTTTTGGGGAGTTTGGGGGGTGGTATCCAAAAAGTGAAACATTTGTTACATGTGTATGCTATTCGAGATTATACATGCCAAATTTGGGGCCTCTAGCTTTTATAACTTTGAAGTTATGTCCCAAAAACGCAAGTCTGAAATCGAAATTTATCGATAACTTTTAAACGATACGAAATTGAAATAAACTTGATCTGTCCCGGGATTAGGAGAACTTATGTTCCAAATATGAAGTCTCTAGCTTTTGTAGTCTCTGATATCCGCGTGTTCATAGAGACGGACGGACAGACGGACAGAGACAGACGGACATGGCTAAATCGACTCGGCTATTGATACTGATCAAGAATATATATACTTTATATGGTCGGAGATGCTTTCCTTATGCCTGTTACATACATTTGCACAAAACCATAATACCCTTTTTACCCATTTTTAATGGGTTCAATTGTACAGCTTATGAAATTTCAGTGGTGCAGTTGGCAGAGTGAAAATTGCCTATAGGTTCGAAAAGAGTATAAAATCTTCGGCACGCCGAAGATAATCCTTCCCCACTTGTTGAGACATAAAATTGGCTATAAAATGGGTGATCAAACCAAGTTATAAGGTCATACCTTGAAAAATTAGTGTTTTTCACTTTTGGGAGGATGGGGACATGGACATGGCTAAATCGACTACAAGAGCTAGAGACTTCATATTTGGAATATAAGTTCTCGTAGGCCCGGGACAGATCAAGTTTATTAAATTTTATCGATAGCTCATCCCGTTCAAAAGTTATCGATAAATTTCGATTTCAGACCTGAGTTTTTGGGTCATAACTTCAAAAGCTTAAGAGCTAGAGGACCCAAATTTGGCATGTATAATCTCGAATGACATACCTATGTAACAAATATTTCACTTTTTGGATACCACCCCCCAAACTCCCCAAAAGTTACTGCCAGTATGCTTAGAATGACAAAACAAATTGATCTAGCCATGTCCGTCTGTCTGTCTGTCTGTCTGTCTGTATGTATGCAAACTAGTCCCTCAGTTTTTGAGCTATCGCGATTAAACTTTGCACAGACACTTATTATTCCAGGGGACAGCACAGTGGTCGGAGTCGGCCGGATCGGATCACTATATCTTATGGCTGCCATACAACTCGAAGTCGGTTTGGCCATATATCCCATGTTTTTAAATCTATCGCGATGAAACTTTGCACTGATACTTTTTATTCATAGATACATCGCATTGGTTGGAGCCGGCCGGATCGGATCACTATATCTTATAGCTGCCATACAACTCGAAGTCGATTTTGGCCACATATCCCATGTTTTTAAAGCTATCGCGATACAACTTTGCACAGATACTTATTATTCAAAGAGACATCACATTGGTTGGAGCCGAACGGTTTGGATCACTAGATGTTATAGCTGCTATACAACTGGCAATAAATTAAATATTCTTAGAACAAAAAAAAAATTTTACGCGACAAAACGATTTTGTACAGCTTATGAAATTTCAGTGGTGCAGTTGGCAGAGTGCAAATTGCCTATAGGTTCGAAAAGAGTATAAAATCTTCGGCACGCCGAAGATAATCCTTCCCCACTTGTTTCTTTTGCGTTGTATAGTTTTTGTTATGACCAGTCGCCGCTGAGTTTCGTACCCGCGAGCTTTCTTTTGTCAGCACAAGCACAATCAGTTTTGATGATCGATGACAAAATGACTGTCAAAAGTTAACTTGTTTTGGGACATAACTTCAAAGATATAAGAGCTAGAGACCCCAAAATTGGCATGCATAATCTCGAATAGCATACACATGTAACAAATATTTCACTTTTTGGATACCACCCCCAATCCCCCCAAAAGTTGAAACGCATTTTTGAAGGTACGACCCTGCAATTTGTTTTGGTCACACATATTATTGACAATTGTATGTCCCAAAAATTTCAGTAAGATCGGGCAATAAACACAGAAGTTATTTGAGATTCAACTTTCCATTGCATGGGGCTCAGCGCAAAAAGCAAGCTAACTGCTTAAACCGCTTGCACTGCTTGTACTGTTGTACTGCAGCATGTGTGTGTTTAGATTAGTGCGAATGATTGTATGGACTTGGTTCAGGGTATCTCGTAGTCGGGCACTCCCGACTAGAGCACTCTTACTTGTTTTCCCAAGTTTAGTTAAAAGGCCTAAAAACATTTTAGTTGTATAAGATTTACGAATGACTTTAATAACTAAATATTTTACTCAAAGCATTCAAGCTCTTGCTTTGAGTACAAACCTACCAATTTATTGTCTGAGCTTATAGTTTTTGCTTTTGTTCAGCTTGATGCCGCACGGTCCTAGGACCAGCTTGGGTCAGTTGACTAGTTGCTCCAATAACTTTGTTATCGAGCCTCACCAGCGGCGTCGTCATCGTATTCGTATTTCACATTTCAAGAGTAGCAGCATGTAGGACGAGACACTTCGTAATTGGTTACACGCCCTGTTGTGCTGTCCTGTCCGGTCCTGTTCTGTCCAGTCTGCCCCTCCCCCCTTTTTGTATGTGCCCCATGCAAATGGATACCGAAATTAATTGCATAACGGAAACTTAATATGGGAGATGCAACATGCCAAAATATAATCAGTGTTGTATAGTTCTTCAAATTGAATACATGGCAGGAGCCAGCACTCGAAAGTGTAAATGGAAATTGCAACTGTCAATAAATTGAATGCAATTCAACCATATTTCTATATATTTTAATAGCCGAAATCTATGTGAATGCACAAATATTTGTTGATGAACTTAAGTGCGTACAGTAATCTCCCTGTAAGGAAAATATATGCACCAAATACTTCAACTTGCTTGAAATCAAATTCAATATAGGTTTAAGTTCTTGGTAGTTTAATTGAATGACAACTTTAATTGTATATTTGTTTATTATATAATTTATTTATTTATTTTCTTCTTAAATTGACTATTCTTATGTGTGAGAGGAAAAGTGGTGTTATAGGTGAATCCTGTTTAGCTGGGCAGTGGCAAAAGAATGTGTTTCATATAAAAGAGTTTTGAGAGTTTATTTAATACAAGTCCTTTAAGAACAAGTGAGAACGTTGCAGTCGGGCGGAGCCGACTGCGTAATACTTTGATACCATTTTAAGAACAGCTGAATGCAAGTGAACAGACATTATTTGCTGGTGTAAGGGTGACCAGAAATCGGCCTTCCAAGAGGGGGTGACCAGAAGTCTATTTTCCAAATTTGGTGATTTTAGCTATAAAACTGTGGAAGATATAAATTTTCGGGATTTTTGGTAGCGGGAGGGGGCTCCCAAATTTTTGGCCGATCTTAAGAGGACTTGGCCAGAAGTCTACCCTCAAAGTTTGGTGGCCCTAGCTCTAAGCTGTGCGAGATATAGCTTCCTTGTACCTGTTACATACTTTTGCACAAAACCATAATACCCTTTTTACCCATTTTTAATGGGTTCAGGGTATAAAAATAAAACGGGGAAGAGAAGCAAGCGCCAGAAGAAGGCCAATGCAACCATTGTCTTCGAGCTTGCACCGGTAACCGTTACACGCGAGAAAATACGCGAAGCCTTCGAACAGGTCAAGGACTTTAAGATTGCCCACATTGAGTTCAAAGAGGGTGACACCAAGGGCTCTGTTCGTCTTACCGATGCGGATGCCGCCGAGAAATACATAGCCAAAGTGGCAGATTCCAAGGTGATACCTCTGAAATACTTTCGTCTTGATTCGATTACTTATTAGTTTTTGCATTTTACAGCTAAAGGTAAAGCTGAAGGACGACTTCTCGCTTAACCTGCGCAAGGCTAACAAAGATGAGGAAAAACAGTTGCTGGATAAGGCCAAGAAGGATACCAAGATGCGCTCTGGCCACAAACGTCACGGCGGAGACGACAATTGCAACGGCAATAAGAAGAAGCGCTTAGAGTAGCGAGTAGTTCTTGGCTTTAGGCAACACAATTTAGACACTGGACACTAGACACTAGATACTAGTGTTACTTATGTTCCAGTAACATTAGTCATACATAATTTAATTTATTGGAATTAACTGTACATTTATGTTTTGTTTGCTGAAAGAACTTAAAATAAATGTCAGTTTGGAATCTCTTCATGTATTTGGTTATTTATTTCCTCTATTCGCTGCTATTACTTGTTTTCCATTTAAATAAAGCATACATACCGAAGCATCACGAAGCGTTTACATAGTTACATACCGATCGAAAGGTATTGCTATAAGTACTTACCAAGAAGGTTGGCTATTCGGTTGGTTTATAAGATAAGGAGGTGTAACTGTTTGGGGCAGCATTTGAATTATTGGAGCCTAAGGGGCCATTGGAGTCTGTTGGAGATTCTCACATGCGCATCGAATGGTACCTCATTAATTTTAGTCCGATAATTTGTTCAAAATTATTAAGACATTACATATTTGAGTGCTTTACCAAAATGAGATGACAATCTTGTCAGTTTGTTTGAGAATTGAATGAGGTTTTAATAATAGATTTATGCATCTGGGATAACTCGTGCTTAGAAAATTGTGCGTTATTCGGTATATCAGCCAGAGGCAGTTTTAGAGCTAGAGTCACCAAACTTGGAAGGTAAATTTATGGTCACACCCTCTAAGGATCGGTAAAAAATGTTAGGGCCGCGCCGCCTCCTGCCTCCAAATCCTGCCAAAATCCATGATCCGTACAATTTCAGAGATGGAGTCAGGAAAATTTGAAAGTTGAAAGCTGTTTAAGTTCCTCAACCGTCAAGCCACGAACAAGCCCACTAACGCCCTCACCCATACACCAGCGAGAAGGTTCTGTACCACCTGTTTTCAGTTGTTTTGATATATTCGAGAAGTGTTTAAGGCCATTATACTGCGAATATTCCCACTTTATCGTCATATCTTCCTCGGCGTATGGCAGCACTACAGTTTTAATAATATTAATGGTTTCCAGTGCGCACATAGTACCTTCCAATATATTTGACAAACACCTAAAGCGGAAAACGAGACCAACAGTCATTACCATGCTTAATTGTTTTGATTATGTATTTAGGATTGTATGCAGTCTTTTTTTGTGTCTAACGTGTGGCTTATCATCAGATTCACTCAAATTAGCCTTTGTTTCGTATGAGCACATGTCTTTTTCCAATTTTTCCGCATTAAATGTCTTTATGTAATATTTACTTGGTTTCTGATCACAGTTGCATTTAACTCCTTCTGATGACATAATGTGTATTTCTTTTTGAATAGCGCATTAGAAGGTTGTCAAAAAATATAGCATTCACGATAAATATAATTTTACAGCAGAAAATATGAACATTTAAAAAAAGACGGTCGTTTCTGTTACGTTTTTCCCCCACTGTATATTGCTCATCAAGAAAATTAGTTTCCAATACAATTTCTTAGCAACAGGGAATGTGGATAAGCTTAAGACAGTATATAATGCAATTTAAAACAAGTGGCGAAGGATTATCTTCAATTTCAATTTTCACAATGAAATATTTAATGACGCATATCTTTGCCAATTATAGCTGAATCGATTTGGAATTTTTAACATTGATGAGTTATAAGGATGTTGAAGTGTACAAGGAAATTTATGGCAATAGCTTTGATAAGATGAAAAGAGATGTTAGCCAAAACCGACTTCCAGCTGTATGGCAGCTATAAGATATAGTGGACCGATCAGGCCAACTCCGACTAATGTTCTGGCTCTTTAAATAATAAGTATCTGTACAGTTTCATCGCGATAGCTTTAAAAAAAATGGGCAATATGGCCAAAACCGACTTCGAGTTGTATGGCAGCTATAAGATATAGTGAACCGACCCGGCCGGCTCCATTTAATGTGATTTATGTTTGAATAATAAGCATCTGTGCAAAGTTGAATCGCCATAGCTTCGAAAACATCGGATTTATGGCCACAACCGACTTGAAGTTGTATGACAGCTATAAGATATAGTGGTCCGATCCGGCCGGCTCCGACCAATGTGCTGTTGCAAGTTGCATTGCGATAGCTCAAAAACTGAGGGACTAGTTTGCATACATACAGACAGACAGACAGACGGACGAAGGTTCGAAAAGAGTATAGTTCTATAAGATTTTATATTCATTAAATTTAATCCAATAATTTGTTCAACAGTTATTAAGACATTACATATTTTTTACTGCATTTTTATACTCTTTTCGAAGAAAATAGTATATTAAGTTTGTCCTGAAGTTTGTAACGCATAGAAGGAAGCGTCTGAGACCCCCAAAAGTTACTGCCAGTATGCTTATAAAAACAAAACAAATTGATCTAGCCATGTCCGTCTGTCTGTCTGTCTGTCTGTCTGTCTGTCTGTCTGTCTGTCTGTCTGTCTCTCTGTCTGTCTGTATGTATGCAAACTAGTCCCTCAGTTTTTGAGCTAGCGCGATGCAACTTTGCACAGACACTTATTATTCAAGGGGACAGCACATTGGTCGGAGCCGGCCGGATCAGACCACTATATCTTATAGCTGCCATACACCTCAAAGTCGGTTTTGGCCATAAATCCGATGTTTTCAAAGCAATTGCCTTAAATTTCCTTGTACACTTGAACATTCTTATAACTCATCAATGGGTTAAATCGCAAATCGATTGAGTCATAAACAGCGAAGATATGCGTCATTAAATATTTTGAAAAAACAGGTGCATATGAGCAAACAAAGTCAAGCGCAAGAAAGCTTTTGATAGTCTGCTCATCAAGGTATTTTGTCATCGTTCATCAAAACGGTTTGTGGCGTAAGGCGTAAAGAGCCGCGCTAACGAACGCGAACGCAGGTTTCGCAAGTTCAAGTTCGAGCCTCGGCGGCGACTGATTATTAATTTAATACTTTTTTCTTTTTCTTCCTTTCAAATATATAACTGTAATCAAATTAATTTGCTTCCAATGGCTTAGAACAAAAACAATGCCACGCGAAAAAAACAAACGCTGACAAACAAACGCGAGTTGGAGGTTGCAGGAAAACAAATCAAGGAAATTTGTAACAGTCGGCTCTTCAAGCATATTTGTCAGCGATCATCAAAACGGCTTGTGGCGTAAGGGGTAAAGTTGCGAACTGGTGAGCGAGAGGTCCTGGGTTCAAGACCAGCGGCGACTGGTCATTTATTTTCATTTTTTATACTCTGATACCGAAGGTACTCATAGTATATTGGTTTTGTCGAATGTCCGTCAGGCCGTCCGTCTGTCCGTCTGTCCGTCTGTCCGTCTGTCTGTCTGGATGAACGCGCGTATTTCCGAAACGATATTAGATAGACTCTTGAAATCTTTTACGTTATGATTATAGCTATCTGCTTCAGATCAAGTTTATTCCAAATTCATGCCACGCCCACTGGGAGGCTGGCAAATCGATAACATGTCGATACACCTCAAATCACAAATCGATTAAACGTGAATAACTCCCACAATTTTGAAGCTAGAGTAATCAAATTTGGTAGGTATATTGCTGGTGACCTCCCGAAAAAATTGGATCCTAGGTTAATCGGCCACGCCCATTATTACGCCCACCAGCCCCCCCTCCAAAATTAATTTGAAATGCTTATATCTCCCGCAGTTTTAGAGCTAAAGTCACCATATTTGGAATATATATTACTGGTGACGTCCTCTACAGATTACAGAAACAAAATTTCGACCACGCCCACTCCCGCCCCCGTAATCGCGAAAATCGATATACATCAATGCACAATTCGATAACACGTGTATATTTCCCGCAATTTTGAAGCTAGAGTCCCCAAATTTGGAATTTAGACTAGGGCTGACCAGCCCAAAAGATTGCGTCCTGGATTTTCCGGCCACGCCCACTAGAACGCCCCCCAGCCACCCCGCCCCCACGAAACACGGAAGCCTATATCTCGCACAGTTTAAGAGCTAGGGCCACCAAAATTGGAGGATAGACTTATTGTCAGCCCCCCTAAATATCGGCAAAAAATTTTGGGGCCCCGCCCCCTCCCGCCCCCAAAAATCGCGAAAATTTATATCTTCCACAGTTTCAGAGCTAGAGTCATTAAACTTGGAAGATAGAATTCTGGTCAGCCCCTCTAAATATCGGTAAAAAAAAATTGGGGCCACGCCCCCTCCCGCCCCCAAAAATCGCGAAAATGTATATCTTCCACAGTTTTAGAGCTAGAGTCAAGAAATTTGTAAAATAGACTTCTGTCACTCCCCCTAAAGATCGGCAAAAAATTTTGGGGCCCCGCCCTCCCGACCCCAAATATCGCGAAAATTTATATCTTCCACAGTTTCAGAGCTAGAGTCATCAAAATTGGAGGATAGACTTATTGTCAGCCCCCCTAAGGATCGGCAAAAAATTTTGGGGCCCCGCCCCCTCCCGCCCCCAAAAATTGCGAAAATTTATATCTTCCGCAGTTTCAGAGCTAGAGTCATTAAACTTGGAAGATAGAATTCTGGTCAGCCCCTCTAAATATCGGTAAAAAAAATTTGGGGCCACGCCCCCTCCCGCCCCCAAAAATCTCGAAAATGTATATCTTCCACAGTTTTAGAGCTAGAGTCAAGAAATTTGTAAAATAGACTTCTTGTCACTCCCTCTAAAGATCGGCCAAATTTTTTGGGGCCACGCCCCTTCCCGCCCCCAAAAATCGCGAAAGCTTATATCTTCCACAGTTTTAGAGCTAGAGTCACCAAAATTGGTAGATAGACTTCTGGTCACCCCCTCTTAAGATCGACCATGCCCCTCCCGTTCCCAAAAACTTGGAATGCCGATTTCGGGTCACCCAAACACCAGCAAAAATTTTCTGTTCACTTGCTTTCAGCTGTTCTTAAAATGGTATCAGAGTATTACGCAGTCGGCTCCGCCCGACTGCAACGTTCTCACTTGTTCTTATTCTTCTTTTCAAATATATAATAACTGTAATCAAATTCATTTGCTTTAAATGGCTTAGAACAAAAACAATGCCACGCGAAAAAACAAAAGCTCAGTATAAATCGAGTTTGTCAGCGATTTTTAAAACTGCTTGGTGTAAGCAGTAAACAGCAAAACAAGAAAGCTTTTGACAGTCTGCTCTTCAAGGGATTTTGTCAGCGATCATCAAAACGGCTTGTGGCTTAAGGGGTAGTGTTGCGAACTGGTGAGCGAGAGGTCCTGGGTTCAAGACCAGCGGCGACTGGTCATTTATTTTCATTTTTTCTTATTCTCCTTTTCAAATATATAATAGCTGTAATCAAATTCATTTATTTTCAATTTCCTAAATTGTTTCTAATTTTTTTTCATACATAAAGTAGCTTTAAT
The DNA here is from genome assembly GCA_035042425.1 of Drosophila flavopinicola. Classification (NCBI taxonomy): domain Eukaryota; kingdom Metazoa; phylum Arthropoda; class Insecta; order Diptera; family Drosophilidae; genus Drosophila; species Drosophila flavopinicola. Next base: position 28,731 of record JAWNLL010000183.1, on the reverse strand, counting down.
AAAATAATTCAAAAGAAAAATTTAAATTCATTGGCAAAACCAATGCCACGCGAAAAAAATATGGATCTCAAATTCTGAATATAAGCTCTCGTATGTTCAGATTAAGTTTTATGACAATTCAATTTCCGACAGCGGCCTTGAAAGGTATAAGAGCACAAAATTTGCTATGTATATTGGTAATGTAGTTTTGACTTTTTGGAAAAACTGAAACTTGTTTATTGTTCAATTCGGTAGCACTTATGAATGCTAAGGGACGCGTCCACGAGCTGCAGATAGTGAAACGTCCCTGTTTACATGAATACCTTTATATATTTTATTTTATATGTAGGGGTATATGTATGCGACATTAATATCTGCGAATTAAATAAGCAGTCACGGAAAAATAGTGAAAATTGCTTAAAGGTTCGAAAAGAGTATTTAATCTTCGGCACGCCGAAGATAATCCTTCTCCACTTGTTTAAACATAAGACGTTTAAAACAAGTGGGAAAGGATTATCCTCGGCGTGCCGAAGTTTCTATACTCTTTTCGAACCTTTAGGCAATTTTCACTCTGCCAACTGCACCACTGAAATTTCAAAAGTAGTAAAAAATCGTTTATTGCCTGGCACATATTTTTTTGCTCTAAGAATTGGTATTAATTTAAATTTTTCTTTTAAATTATTGAATTCAAGCTATTTGATATGTATTTGAAAAAAATAATTAGGAAAAAATAAAAAGCAATAATTCGCGTCTGGGATTTGAACCGTGTTCTCCATGTATGTCAGCGCAGCACCAAGCAGTTTTGAAATGCGCTGACAAACTCGATTATACTGATCTTTTCTTTCGCATTGTATAGTTTGTTGTTGTAAGGCATTGGTAGCAAATAAATTTGATTACAGTTGTTTAATATTTGAAAGGAAGAATAAGAAAAAAGTGAAAATAAATGACCAGTCGCAGCTGAGTTTCGTACCCAGTACCTTTCGTTTGTCAGCGCGTCATTTTACCCCTTACGCCACAAGCAGTTTTGATAATCGATGTCAAAATCCCTTGAAGACTGTCAAAAGCTACCTTGTTTTGTTTTCCTGCAACCTGCAACTCGCGGTTTTCAGCGCAGCACTCTACTACTTACACCAAGCAGTTTTGAAATGCACTTACAAACTCGATTATACTGATCTTTTCTTTCGCATTGTATAGTTTGTTGTTGTAAGGCATTGGTAGCAAATAAATTTGATTACAGTTGTTTAATATTTGAAAGGAAGAATAAGAACAAGTGAGAACGTTGCAGTCGGGCGGAGCCGACTGCGTAATACTCTGATACCATTTTAAGAACAGCTGAAAGCTGGGCGTGGCCGGAAAATCCAGGACGCAATCTTTTGGGCTGGTCAGCCCTAGTCTAAATTCCAAATTTGGGGACTCTAGCTTCAAAATTGCGGGAAATATACACGTGTTATCGAATTGTGCATTGATGTATATCGATTTTCGCGATTACGGGGGCGGGAGTGGGCGTGGTCGAAATTTTGTTTCTGTAATCTGTAGAGGACGTCACCAGTAATATATATTCCAAATATGGTGACTTTAGCTCTAAAACTGCGGGAGATATAAGCATTTCAAATTAATTTTGGAGGGGGGCTGGTGGGCGTAATAATGGGCGTGGCCGATTAACCTAGGATCCAATTTTTTCGGGAGGTCACCAGCAATATACCTACCAAATTTGATTACTCTAGCTGCAAAATTGTGGGAGTTATTCACGTTTAATCGATTTGTGATTTGAGGTGTATCGACATGTTATCGATTTGCCAGCCTCCCAGTGGGCGTGGCATAAATTTGGAATAAACTTGATCTGAAGCAGATAGCTATAATCATAACGCAAAAGATTTCAAGAGTCTATCTAATATCGTTTCGGAAATACGCGCGTTCATCCAGACAGACAGACGGACAGACGGACGGCCTGACGGACATTCGACAAAACCAATATACTATGAGTACCTTCGGTATCAGAGTATAAAACAAGTAAGAGTGCTCTAGTCGGGACTGCCCGACTAGGAGATACCCTGAACCCAGTTCTGACATCCATTCATACTTGCCTAATAGTGTGTATACAAACAAACACACCACACATTACTGCAAGCTGTAAAAACGGTTTAAGCAGTTATCTTGCTTTTTCACTGAGCCCCACACAATGGAAAGTTAAATCTTAAATAACTTCTGTGTTTATTGTCCGATCTTTTTGAAATTTGTAAGACATAACATTGGCTATAAAATGTGTGACCAAACCAAATTGCAAGGTCATACCTTCAAAAATGAGTTTTTTGAATTTTTGGGGGGATTGGGGGGTGGTATCCAAAAAGTGAAAAATTTGTTACATGTGTATGCTATTCGAGATTATACATGCCAAATTAGGGGCCTCTAGCTCTTATAACTTGTAAGTTATAGCCCAAAAACGCTGGTCTGAAATCGAAATTTATCGATAACTTTTGAACGGGACGAGTTATCGATAAATTTTAATAAACTTGATCTGTCCCGGCATTACGAGAACTTATATTCCAAATATGAAGTCTCTAGCTCTTGTAGTCTCTGATATCCGCGTGTTCATACAGACAGACGGACGGACGGACGGACGGACGGACGGACGGACGGACGGACGGACGGACGGACAGACAGACAGACGGACATGGCTAAATCGACTCGACTGTTGATACTGATCAAGAATATATATACTTTATATGGTCGGAGATGCTTCCTTATGCCTGTTACATACTTTTGCACAAAACCATAATACCCTTTTTACCCATTTTTAATGGGTTCAGGGTATAAAAGGAAAATAAATGACCAGTCGCCGCTGAGACTCGTACCCAGGATCATTCGTTTGTCAGGGCATCGGTTTACCCCCTACGCCACAAACCGTTTTGATGATCGATGACAAAATCCCTTGAAGAGCAGACTGTCAAAAGCTTATTTGCGCTTGACTTTGTTTGCCCATATGCAGCTGTTCTTTCAAAATATTTAATGATGCATATCTTCGCTGTTTATGACTCAATCTTTTTGCAATTTTACCCATTGATGAGTTATAAGGCTGTTCAAGTGTACAAGGAAATTTATCTATCGCGATGCAACTTTGCACAGACACTTATTATTCAAGGAATCAGCACATTGGTCGGAGCCGGCTGGATCGGACCTCTATATCTTATAGATGCCATACAACTCGAAGTCGGTTTTGGCCATATATCCCATTTTTTTTAAAGCTATCGCGATGAAACTTTACAGATACTTATTATTTAAAGAGCCAGAACATTAGTCGGAGTTGGCCTGATCGGTCCACTATATCTTATAGCTGCCATACAGCTGGAAGTCGGTTTTGGCTAACATCTCTTTTCATCTTTTCAAAGCTATCGCCTAAAATTTCCTTGTACACTTTAACATCCTTATAACTCATCAATGTTAAAAATTTCAAATCGATTCAGTTATAATTAGCATTAAATATTTCAGTGTGAAAATTGGCTAAAGGCTCGAAAATAGTATACAATTTTCGGCACGCCGAAGATAATCCTTCGCCACTTGTTGAGACATAAAATTGGCTATAAAATGGGTGATGAAATCAAGTTATAAGGTCATACCTTGAAAAATTAGTGTTTTTCACTTTTGGGAGGATGGGGACATGGACATGGCTAAATCGACTCGGCTGTTGATACTGGTGAAGTATATTTATATTTATATTTATATAGTTGAAGATGCTTATTATGCCTTTTACATACTTTGCACAACTTCATTATACCCTTTTGACCCATTTTTAATGGGTTCACGGTATACAAATACTGTGTACTTAGACGGTGCACTTATTGTTGCTGGGTACCGCTGCCGATCTCTGATACATATGATACATTCACAACCTATGAAAATAAATTTGCCCATGCTTTTATATTTACATATCTATTTTTATCCCCTGAACCCATTAAAAATGGGTAAAAAGGGTATTATGGTTTTGTGCAAAAGTATGTAACAGGCATAAGGAACCATCTCTGACCATATAAAGTATATATATTCTTGATCAGTATCAACAGCCAAGTCGATTTAGCCATGTCCGTCTGTCTGTCCGTCTGTCCGTCCGTCTGTCTGTATGAACACACAGATATCAGAGACTACAAGAGCAAGAGACTTCATATTTGGAACATAAGCTCTCCTAATCCCGGGACAGATCAAGTTTATTTCATTTGATCGATAACTCGTCGCATTCAACAGTTATCGATAAATTTTGATTTTAGACTAGCGTTTTTGGGGACGTAACTTTAAAGTGTAACAAATATTTCACTTTTTTGACAGCACCCCCCCCAAACCCCCCAAAAGTTAAAAAAAATTTGAAGGTACGACCTTGCAATTTGCTTTGGTAACACATATTATCGACAATTGCTTGCCCCAAAAATTTCAATAAGATCGGCCAATAAACACAGAAGTTATTTAAGATTTAACTTTCCATTGTGTGGGGTAGTACGAATAATTGTAAGTACTGGGTTCAGGGTATCTCGTAGTCGGGCACTCCCGACTAGAGCACTCTTACTTGTTATCTAATACATTTTAAATGAATGCAAAATATGGTTTTAATTGTTGATTATAATTTTCCGGCGATTAGATTAGGTAATAGTTAATGTACAATAATGTTGCGTATAAATATTTGAATTTAGGCACTATAATATTATTTACAAAAATTATTAGTAAAATTAATAAATTAAATGATTGAAAAAAGGTAAATTAAAATGAAAACTCTAAAAATTGGAAATAATGAAGTAAGGTTATGACAGATGGGCGAAAATAAAATAATGTGTATACTGCCCCAATGAATAATATACAAGCCTGTGCCGAAAGCTTGCCGGTTTACCAATAGTGGGGCTTGCGATAGTGAATTTAAAATAAAGCCTACCATTCTTTTTCATGTTTCCAATTCTATTATATATTATTATCCTAACCAAAAATATCTGAACATAATTTAATATATCCAAAAATTCAATAACATCTGGAGGGTTTAGCAGATATTACAAATATAGCGCCATTCATTTTTGAGATAGCTGTTAAGCTGAACAAGTAAGAGCGCTCTAGTCGGAAGTGCCCGACTAGGAGATACCCTGAACCCAGTCCTTACAAAAATTCGTAATAACACAGTATACACAGTGTGTATACATATGTACAAACACACACATGCTGCAGTACAAGCAGTGCAAGCGGTTTAATTTTAGCTTGCTCTAAAATCTTAAATAACTTCTGTGTTTATTGTCCGATCTGTCTGAAATTTTTAGGACACAACATTGGCTATATAATGTGTGACCAAACCAAATTGCAAGGACATATCTTCCAAAATGCGGGGATTGGGGGGTGGTATCCAAAAAATGAAATATTTGTTCAAGATTCGATTCGAGAGATTCGAGATTATACATGCCAAATTTTGGGCCTCTTGCTATTATAACTATTAAGTTATGGCCCAAAAACGCTAGTCTGATAGCAAAATTCATCGATAACTTTTAAACGGGACGAGTTATCGATAAAATGAAATAAACTTGATCTGTCAAGGGACTACGAGAACTTATGTTCCAAATATGAAGTCTCTAGCTCTTGTAGTCTCTGATATCCGAGTGTTCATACAGACAGACGGACGGACAGACAGACGGACATGGCTAAATCGACTCAGCTGTTGATACTGATCAAGAATATATATACTTTATATGGTCGGAGATGCTTTTGATACTTTTGCACAACTTCATTATACCATTTTTACCCATTTTTAATGGGTTCAGGGTATAATAATCATACATAAAATGCATAAGCAATTGTATTTATCAAATTTTGCAGTTCTTTTTACATATTTTCTGTTTATTGAATTGAATTTGCTTTTTTGCTTTTCGAATTCAGCGCACAAGCACTTAAAGTCGATTAGGATGGTTGCTTGTCGTTTCGAGTTGAACGGCAATGGGATCTGTGACAGCATATTTTCGTTATATATATGAAGTTGTGCATCTATATGTTGTATGGTAGCATGGTAGCATGACGCCCAAAACAATCGAATTACTATCGATACGTTTTCAGTTTGCAACTGTATGAATGGCCAGACTCAGCTTTTGTTCTACAGCTGTTTAAAGCAACTGTTTACCGCAATCAATATATTGCACAAGCGCGTAGAAATTCGAAAAGAACACACATTACATTTTGGTAAATATACTATTTATGCATTTTGTTTCTATTGCATTTATGTGACGTCAATATCGTGAAAAAAGTTTTTGCTCAGTCGTAAATCGGTAGTAGGCTTTTAATTTTGACATACCTCATATATATATACATATTAAATCTTTTTGGACACTTCTGTTTAAGCCTGAAGTAAACGTGCTTTGCATCGGAGCAGATTTGATTAAATAGATTAAAAATAAAATTACTTTAAAGAATACTATACAATGGAAGATATTCCAAAAACTATAAACGAAGAAGTGAAGCTGGAGCCGGAAAATATGAACGAGGCTATCGAGTCCGCTGCCGGCGAAAAATGGGATGCAATGATAGACGAATTGGTTGCTCCCGCTGCCACAGATAACGGAGAGAAAAAGCAAGAGAATGTGGTTGCTTCCGCTGCCCAAGATAACGGCAAGGAAAATCATGAGGATGTGGCTGCTCCCGCTGCCCTAGAAACAGGAGAGTTAAAGCAAGAAGATGCGGCTGCTCCTGCTACCCTAGAAACCGGGGACGCGGCTGTTCCCGCTGCCTCGGATAATACCTATGCAAAGCAGAAGAAAGCGACTGCTCCCGCTGCCGAGGACAACGGCGAAAAGATCGATGACAAATACGACATCAGTGCGGACCTCCTTAAGGTGCAGCGCATGTGGCAGTCAGGTTATTTTAAAAATAAAACGGGGAAGAGAAGCAAGCGCCAGAAGAAGGCCAATGCAACCATTGTCTTCGAGCTTGCACCGGTAACCGTTACACGCGAGAAAATACGCGAAGCCTTCGAACAGGTCAAGGACTTTAAGATTGCCCACATTGAGTTCAAAGAGGGTGACACCAAGGGCTCTGTTCGTCTTACCGATGCGGATGCCGCCGAGAAATACATAGCCAAAGTGGCAGATTCCAAGGTGATACCTCTGAAATACTTTCGTCTTGATTCGATTACTTATTAGTTTTTGCATTTTACAGCTAAAGGTAAAGCTGAAGGACGACTTCTCGCTTAACCTGCGCAAGGCTAACAAAGATGAGGAAAAACAGTTGCTGGATAAGGCCAAGAAGGATACCAAGATGCGCTCTGGCCACAAACGTCACGGCGGAGACGACAATTGCAACGGCAATAAGAAGAAGCGCTCAGAGTAGCGAGTAGTTCTTGGCTTTAGGCAACACAATTTAGACACTAGACACTAGATACTAGTGTTACTTATGTTCCAGTAACATTAGTCATACATAATTTAATTTATTGGAATTAACTGTACATTTATGTTTTGTTTGCTGAAAGAACTTAAAATAAATGTCAGTTTGGAATCTCTTCATGTATTTGGTTATTTATTTCCTCTATTCGCTGCTATTACTTGTTTTCCATTTAAATAAAGCATACATACCGAAGCATCACGAAGCGTTTACATAGTTACATACCGATCGAAAGGTATTGCTATAAGTACTTACCAAGAAGGTTGGCTATTCGGTTGGTTTATAAGATAAGGAGGTGTAACTGTTTGGGGCAGCATTTGAATTATTGGAGCCTAAGGGGCCATTGGAGTCTGTTGGAGATTCTCACATGCGCATCGAATGGTACCTCATTAATTTTAGTCCGATAATTTGTTCAAAATTATTAAGACATTACATATTTGAGTGCTTTACCAAAATGAGATGACAATCTTGTCAGTTTGTTTGAGAATTGAATGAAGTTTTAATAATAGATTTATGCATCTGGGATAACTCGTGCTTAGAAAATTGTGCGTTATTCGGTATATCAGCCAGAGGCAGTTTTAGAGCTAGAGTCACCAAACTTGGAAGGTAAATTTATGGTCACACCCTCTAAGGATCGGTAAAAAATGTTAGGGCCGCGCCCTAACTTTAAAGTGTAACAAATATTTCACTTTTTTGACAGCACCCCCCCCAAACCCCCCAAAAGTTAAAAAAAATTTGAAGGTACGACCTTGCAATTTGCTTTGGTAACACATATTATCGACAATTGCTTGCCCCAAAAATTTCAATAAGATCGGCCAATAAACACAGAAGTTATTTAAGATTTAACTTTCCATTGTGTGGGGTAGTACGAATAATTGTAAGTACTGGGTTCAGGGTATCTCGTAGTCGGGCACTCCCGACTAGAGCACTCTTACTTGTTATCTAATACATTTTAAATGAATGCAAAATATGGTTTTAATTGTTGATTATAATTTTCCGGCGATTAGATTAGGTAATAGTTAATGTACAATAATGTTGCGTATAAATATTTGAATTTAGGCACTATAATATTATTTACAAAAATTATTAGTAAAATTAATAAATTAAATGATTGAAAAAAGGTAAATTAAAATGAAAACTCTAAAAATTGGAAATAATGAAGTAAGGTTATGACAGATGGGCGAAAATAAAATAATGTGTATACTGCCCCAATGAATAATATACAAGCCTGTGCCGAAAGCTTGCCGGTTTACCAATAGTGGGGCTTGCGATAGTGAATTTAAAATAAAGCCTACCCTTCTTTTTCATGTTTCCAATTCTATTATATATTATTATCCTAACCAAAAATATCTGAACATAATTTAATATATCCAAAAATTCAATAACATCTGGAGGGTTTAGCAGATATTACAAATATAGCGCCATTCATTTTTGAGATAGCTGTTAAGCTGAACAAGTAAGAGCGCTCTAGTCGGAAGTGCCCGACTAGGAGATACCCTGAACCCAGTCCTTACAAAAATTCGTAATAACACAGTATACACAGTGTGTATACATATGTACAAACACACACATGCTGCAGTACAAGCAGTGCAAGCGGTTTAATTTTAGCTTGCTCTAAAATCTTAAATAACTTCTGTGTTTATTGTCCGATCTGTCTGAAATTTTTAGGACACGACATTGGCTATATAATGTGTGACCAAACCAAATTGCAAGGACATATCTTCCAAAATGCGGGGATTGGGGGTGGTATCCAAAAAATGAAATATTTGTTCGAGATTCGATTCGAGAGATTCGAGATTATACATGCCAAATTTGGGGCCTCTAGCTATTATAACTATTAAGTTATGGCCCAAAAACGCTAGTCTGAAAGCAAAATTCATCGATAACTTTTAAACGGGACGAGTTATCGATAAAATGAAATAAAGGGACTACGAGAACTTATGTTCCAAATATGAAGTCTCTAGCTCTTGTAGTCTCTGATATCCGAGTGTTCATACAGACAGACGGACGGACAGACAGACGGACATGGCTAAATCGACTCAGCTGTTGATACTGATCAAGAATATATATACTTTATATGGTCGGAGATGCTTTTGATACTTTTGCACAACTTCATTATACCATTTTTACCCATTTTTAATGGGTTCAGGGTATAATAATCATACATAAAATGCATAAGCAATTGTATTTATCAAATTTTGCAGTTCTTTTTACATATTTTCTGTTTATTGAATTGAATTTGCTTTTTTGCTTTTCGAATTCAGCGCACAAGCACTTAAAGTCGATTAGGATGGTTGCTTGTCGTTTCGAGTTGAACGGCAATGGGATCTGTGACAGCATATTTTCGTTATATATATGAAGTTGTGCATCTATATGTTGTATGGTTTGTAGCATGACGCCCAAAACAATCGAATTACTATCGATACGTTTTCAGTTTGCAACTGTATGAATGGCCAGACTCAGCTTTTGTTCTACAGCTGTTTAAAGCAACTGTTTACCGCAATCAATATATTGCACAAGCGCGTAGAAATTCGAAAAGAACACACATTACATTTTGGTAAATATACTATTTATGCATTTTGTTTCTATTGCATTTATGTGACGTCAATATCGTGAAAAAAGTTTTTGCTCAGTCGTAAATCGGTAGTAGGCTTTTAATTTTGACATACCTCATATATATATATGTACATATTAAATCTTTTTGGACACTTCTGTTTAAGCCTGAAGTAAACGTGCTTTGCATCGGAGCAGATTTGATTAAATAGATTAAAAATAAAATTACTTTAAAGAATACTATACAATGGAAGATATTCCAAAAACTATAAACGAAGAAGTGAAGCTGGAGCCGGAAAATATGAACGAGGCTATCGAGTCCGCTGCCGGCGAAAAATGGGATGCAATGATAGACGAATTGGTTGCTCCCGCTGCCACAGATAACGGAGAGAAAAAGCAAGAGAATGTGGTTGCTTCCGCTGCCCAAGATAACGGCAAGGAAAATCATGAGGATGTGGCTGCTCCCGCTGCCCTAGAAACAGGAGAGTTAAAGCAAGAAGATGCGGCTGCTCCTGCTACCCTAGAAACCGGGGACGCGGCTGTTCCCGCTGCCTCGGATAATACCTATGCAAAGCAGAAGAAAGCGACTGCTCCCGCTGCCGAGGACAACGGCGAAAATATCGATGACAAATACGACATCAGTGCGGACCTCCTTAAGGTGCAGCGCATGTGGCAGTCAGGTTATTTTAAAAATAAAACGGGGAAGAGAAGCAAGCGCCAGAAGAAGGCCAATGCAACCATTGTCTTCGAGCTTGCACCGGTAACCGTTACACGCGAGAAAATACGCGAAGCCTTCGAACAGGTCAAGGACTTTAAGATTGCCCACATTGAGTTCAAAGAGGGTGACACCAAGGGCTCTGTTCGTCTTACCGATGCGGATGCCGCCGAGAAATACATAGCCAAAGTGGCAGATTCCAAGGTGATACCTCTGAAATACTTTCGTCTTGATTCGATTACTTATTAGTTTTTGCATTTTACAGCTAAAGGTAAAGCTGAAGGACGACTTCTCGCTTAACCTGCGCAAGGCTAACAAAGATGAGGAAAAACAGTTGCTGGATAAGGCCAAGAAGGATACCAAGATGCGCTCTGGCCACAAACGTCACGGCGGAGACGACAATTGCAACGGCAATAAGAAGAAGCGCTCAGAGTAGCGAGTAGTTCTTGGCTTTAGGCAACACAATTTAGACACTAGACACTAGATACTAGTGTTACTTATGTTCCAGTAACATTAGTCATACATAATTTAATTTATTGGAATTAACTGTACATTTATGTTTTGTTTGCTGAAAGAACTTAAAATAAATGTCAGTTTGGAATCTCTTCATGTATTTGGTTATTTATTTCCTCTATTCGCTGCTATTACTTGTTTTCCATTTAAATAAAGCATACATACCGAAGCATCACGAAGCGTTTACATAGTTACATACCGATCGAAAGGTATTGCTATAAGTACTTACCAAGAAGGTTGGCTATTCGGTTGGTTTATAAGATAAGGAGGTGTAACTGTTTGGGGCAGCATTTGAATTATTGGAGCCTAAGGGGCCATTGGAGTCTGTTGGAGATTCTCACATGCGCATCGAATGGTACCTCATTAATTTTAGTCCGATAATTTGTTCAAAATTATTAAGACATTACATATTTGAGTGCTTTACCAAAATGAGATGACAATCTTGTCAGTTTGTTTGAGAATTGAATGAGGTTTTAATAATAGATTTATGCATCTGGGATAACTCGTGCTTAGAAAATTGTGCGTTATTCGGTATATCAGCCAGAGGCAGTTTTAGAGCTAGAGTCACCAAACTTGGAAGGTAAATTTATGGTCACACCCTCTAAGGATCGGTAAAAAATGTTAGGGCCGCGCCGCCTCCTGCCTCCAAATCCTGCCAAAATCCATGATCCGTACAATTTCAGAGATGGAGTCAGGAAAATTTGAAAGTTGAAAGCTGTTTAAGTTCCTCAACCGTCAAGCCACGAACAAGCCCACTAACGCCCTCACCCATACACCAGCGAGAAGGTTCTGTACCACCTGTTTTCAGTTGTTTTGATATATTCGAGAAGTGTTTAAGGCCATTATAAGGCGAATATTCCCACTTTATCGTCATATCTTCCTCGGCGTATGGCAGCACTACAGTTTTAATAATATTAATGGTTTCCAGTGCGCACATAGTACCTTCCAATATATTTGACAAACACCTAAAGCGGAAAACGAGACCAACAGTCATTACCATGCTTAATTGTTTTGATTATGTATTTAGGATTGTATGCAGTCTTTTTTTTGTGTCTAACGTGTGGCTTATCATCAGATTCACTCAAATTAGCCTTTGTTTCGTATGAGCACATGTCTTTTTCCAATTTTTCCGCATTAAATGTCTTTATGTAATATTTACTTGGTTTCTGATCACAGTTGCATTTAACTCCTTCTGATGACATAATGTGTATTTCTTTTTGAATAGCGCATTAATTAGCGCGTTGTCAAAAAATATAGCATTCACGATAAATATAATTTTACAGCAGAAAATATGAACAGATCAAGTTTATTAAATTTTATCCCGTTCAAAAGTTATCGATAAATTTCGATTTCAGACCTGAGTTTTTGGGTCATAATTTCAAAAGCTTAAGAGCTAGAGGCCCCAAATTTGGCATGTATAATCTCGAATGACATACCTATGTAACAAATTTTTCACTTTTTGGATACCACCCCCCAATCCCCCCAAAAGTTCAAAAAACGCATTTTTGAAGTTATGACCTTGGAATTTGGTTTGGTCACACATTTTATTGCCCAGTCTGTGCCCAAAAAATTTCAATAAGATCGGGTGATAAACACAGACGTTTTTAAGGATTTAACTTTCCATTGTGTGGAGCTCAGTAAAGAATCAAGCTTACTGTTTAGACTGCTTGCACTGCTCGCACTGCTTGTACTGCAGCATGTGTGTGTTTAGATTAGTAAGAATGATTGTAAGGACTGGGTTCAGGGTATCTCGTAGTCGGGCACTCCCGACTAGAGCACTCTTACTTTACTCTTTTGATACCCTCAACCCATTAAAAATGGGTAAAAAGTTTATTATGGTTTTGTGCAAATGTATGTAACAGGCATAAGGAAGCATCTCCGACCATATAAATTATATATATTATTGATCAGTATCAACAGCCGAGTCGATCTAGCCATGTCCGTCTGTCTGTCCGTCTGTCCGTCCGTCTGTCTGTATGAACACACAGATATCAGAGACTACAAGAGCAAGAGACTTCATATTTGGAACATAAGTTCTCCTAAACCCGGGACAGATCAAGTTTATTTCATTTGATCGATAGCTCGTCGCATTCAAAAGTTATCGATAAATTTTGATTTTAGACTAGCGTTTTTGGGACGTAACTTCAAAGTTATAAGAGCTAGAGACCCCAAATTTGGCATGCATAATCGAATAGCATACACATGTAACAAATATTTCACTTTTTGGATACAACCCCCCAATCCCCCCAAAAGTTGAAAAAAAATTGAAGGTACGAGCTTGCAATTTGCTTTGGTAACACATATTATCGACAATTGCTTGCCCCAAAAATTTCAATAAGATCGGACAATAAACACAGAAGTTATTTAAGATTTAACTTTTCATTGTGTGGGGTAGTACGAATAATTGTAAGTACTGGGTTCAGGGTATCTCGTAGTCGGGCACTCCCGACTAGAGCACTCTTACTTGTTATTTAATACATTTTAAATGAATGCAAAATATGGTTTTAATTGTTGATTATAATTTTCCGGCGATTAGATTAGGTAATAGTTAATGTACAATAATGTTGCGTATAAATATTTGAATTTAGGCACTATAATATTATTTACAAAAATTATTAGTAAAATTAATAAATTAAATGATTGAAAAAAGGTAAATTAAAATGAAAACTCTAAAAATTGGAAATAATGAAGTAAGGTTATGACAGATGGGCGAAAATAAAATAATGTGTATACTGCCCCAATGAATAATATACAAGCCTGTGCCGAAAGCTTGCCGGTTTACCAATAGTGGGGCTTGCGATAGTGAATTTAAAATAAAGCCTACCATTCTTTTTCATGTTTCCAATTCTATTATATATTATTATCCTAACCAAAAATATCTGAACATAATTTAATATATCCAAAAATTCAATAACATCTGGAGGGTTTAGCAGATATTACAAATATAGCGCCATTCATTTTTGAGATAGCTGTTAAGCTGAACAAGTAAGAGCGCTCTAGTCGGAAGTGCCCGACTAGGAGATACCCTGAACCCAGTCCTTACAAAAATTCGTAATAACACAGTATACACAGTGTGTATACATATGTACAAACACACACATGCTGCAGTACAAGCAGTGCAAGCGGTTTAATTTTAGCTTGCTCTAAAATCTTAAATAACTTCTGTGTTTATTGTCCGATCTGTCTGAAATTTTTAGGACACAACATTGGCTATATAATGTGTGACCAAACCAAATTGCAAGGACATATCTTCCAAAATGCGGGGATTGGGGGGTGGTATCCAAAAAATGAAATATTTGTTCAAGATTCGATTTGAGAGATTCGAGATTATACATGCCAAATTTTGGGCCTCTTGCTATTATAACTATTAAGTTATGGCCCGAAAACGCTAGTCTGATAGCAAAATTCATCGATAACTTTTAAACGGGACGAGTTATCGATAAAATGAAATAAACTTGATCTGTCAAGGGACTACGAGAACTTATGTTCCAAATATGAAGTCTCTAGCTCTTGTAGTCTCTGATATCCGAGTGTTCATACAGACAGACGGACGGACAGACAGACGGACATGGCTAAATCGACTCAGCTGTTGATACTGATCAAGAATATATATACTTTATATGGTCGGAGATGCTTTTGATACTTTTGCACAACTTCATTATACCATTTTTACCCATTTTTAATGGGTTCAGGGTATAATAATCATACATAAAATGCATAAGCAATTGTATTTATCAAATTTTGCAGTTCTTTTTACATATTTTCTGTTTATTGAATTGAATTTGCTTTTTTGCTTTTCGAATTCAGCGCACAAGCACTTAAAGTCGATTAGGATGGTTGCTTGTCGTTTCGAGTTGAACGGCAATGGGATCTGTGACAGCATATTTTCGTTATATATATGAAGTTGTGCATCTATATGTTGTATGGTAGCATGGTAGCATGACGCCCAAAACAATCGAATTACTATCGATACGTTTTCAGTTTGCAACTGTATGAATGGCCAGACTCAGCTTTTGTTCTACAGCTGTTTAAAGCAACTGTTTACCGCAATCAATATATTGCACAAGCGCGTAGAAATTCGAAAAGAACACACATTACATTTTGGTAAATATACTATTTATGCATTTTGTTTCTATTGCATTTATGTGACGTCAATATCGTGAAAAAAGTTTTTGCTCAGTCGTAAATCGGTAGTAGGCTTTTAATTTTGACATACCTCATATATATATACATATTAAATCTTTTTGGACACTTCTGTTTAAGCCTGAAGTAAACGTGCTTTGCATCGGAGCAGATTTGATTAAATAGATTAAAAATAAAATTACTTTAAAGAATACTATACAATGGAAGATATTCCAAAAACTATAAACGAAGAAGTGAAGCTGGAGCCGGAAAATATGAACGAGGCTATCGAGTCCGCTGCCGGCGAAAAATGGGATGCAATGATAGACGAATTGGTTGCTCCCGCTGCCACAGATAACGGAGAGAAAAAGCAAGAGAATTTGGTTGCTTCCGCTGCCCAAGATAACGGCAAGGAAAATCATGAGGATGTGGCTGCTCCCGCTGCCCTAGAAACAGGAGAGTTAAAGCAAGAAGATGCGGCTGCTCCTGCTACCCTAGAAACCGGGGACGCGGCTGTTCCCGCTGCCTCGGATAATACCTATGCAAAGCAGAAGAAAGCGACTGCTCCCGCTGCCGAGGACAACGGCGAAAATATCGATGACAAATACGACATCAGTGCGGACCTCCTTAAGGTGCAGCGCATGTGGCAGTCAGGTTATTTTAAAAATAAAACGGGGAAGAGAAGCAAGCGCCAGAAGAAGGCCAATGCAACCATTGTCTTCGAGCTTGCACCGGTAACCGTTACACGCGAGAAAATACGCGAAGCCTTCGAACAGGTCAAGGACTTTAAGATTGCCCACATTGAGTTCAAAGAGGGTGACACCAAGGGCTCTGTTCGTCTTACCGATGCGGATGCCGCCGAGAAATACATAGCCAAAGTGGCAGATTCCAAGGTGATACCTCTGAAATACTTTCGTCTTGATTCGATTACTTATTAGTTTTTGCATTTTACAGCTAAAGGTAAAGCTGAAGGACGACTTCTCGCTTAACCTGCGCAAGGCTAACAAAGATGAGGAAAAACAGTTGCTGGATAAGGCCAAGAAGGATACCAAGATGCGCTCTGGCCACAAACGTCACGGCGGAGACGACAATTGCAACGGCAATAAGAAGAAGCGCTCAGAGTAGCGAGTAGTTCTTGGCTTTAGGCAACACAATTTAGACACTAGACACTAGACACTAGATACTAGACACTAGATACTAGTGTTACTTATGTTCCAGTAACATTAGTCATACATAATTTAATTTATTGGAATTAACTGTACATTTATGTTTTGTTTGCTGAAAGAACTTAAAATAAATGTCAGTTTGGAATCTCTTCATGTATTTGGTTATTTATTTCCTCTATTCGCTGCTATTACTTGTTTTCCATTTAAATAAAGCATACATACCGAAGCATCACGAAGCGTTTACATAGTTACATACCGATCGAAAGGTATTGCTATAAGTACTTACCAAGAAGGTTGGCTATTCGGTTGGTTTATAAGATAAGGAGGTGTAACTGTTTGGGGCAGCATTTGAATTATTGGAGCCTAAGGGGCCATTGGAGTCTGTTGGAGATTCTCACATGCGCATCGAATGGTACCTCATTAATTTTAGTCCGATAATTTGTTCAAAATTATTAAGACATTACATATTTGAGTGCTTTACCAAAATGAGATGACAATCTTGTCAGTTTGTTTGAGAATTGAATGAGGTTTTAATAATAGATTTATGCATCTGGGATAACTCGTGCTTAGAAAATTGTGCGTTATTCGGTATATCAGCCAGAGGCAGTTTTAGAGCTAGAGTCACCAAACTTGGAAGGTAAATTTATGGTCACACCCTCTAAGGATCGGTAAAAAATGTTAGGGCCGCGCCGCCTCCTGCCTCCAAATCCTGCCAAAATCCATGATCCGTACAATTTCAGAGATGGAGTCAGGAAAATTTGAAAGTTGAAAGCTGTTTAAGTTCCTCAACCGTCAAGCCACGAACAAGCCCACTAACGCCCTCACCCATACACCAGCGAGAAGGTTCTGTACCACCTGTTTTCAGTTGTTTTGATATATTCGAGAAGTGTTTAAGGCCATTATACTGCGAATATTCCCACTTTATCGTCATATCTTCCTCGGCGTATGGCAGCACTACAGTTTTAATAATATTAATGGTTTCCAGTGCGCACATAGTACCTTCCAATATATTTGACAAACACCTAAAGCGGAAAACGAGACCAACAGTCATTACCATGCTTAATTGTTTTGATTATGTATTTAGGATTGTATGCAGTCTTTTTTTTGTGTCTAACGTGTGGCTTATCATCAGATTCACTCAAATTAGCCTTTGTTTCGTATGAGCACATGTCTTTTTCCAATTTTTCCGCATTAAATGTCTTTATGTAATATTTACTTGGTTTCTGATCACAGTTGCATTTAACTCCTTCTGATGACATAATGTGTATTTCTTTTTGAATAGCGCATTAGAAGGTTGTCAAAAAATATAGCATTCACGATAAATATAATTTTACAGCAGAAAATATGAACATTTAAAAAAAGACGGTCGTTTCTGTTACGTTTTTCCCCCACTGTATATTGCTCATCAAAGTAAATTAGTTTCCAATACAATTTCTTAGCAACAGGGAATGTGGATAAGCTTAAGACAGTATATAATGCAATTTAAAACAAGTGGCGAAGGATTATCTTCAATTTCAATTTTCACAATGAAATATTTAATGACGCATATCTTTGCCAATTATAGCTGAATCGATTTGGAATTTTTAACATTGATGAGTTATAAGGATGTTGAAGTGTACAAGGAAATTTATGGCAATAGCTTTGATAAGATGAAAAGAGATGTTAGCCAAAACCGACTTCCAGCTGTATGGCAGCTATAAGATATAGTGGACCGATCAGGCCAACTCCGACTAATGTTCTGGCTCTTTAAATAATAAGTATCTGTACAGTTTCATCGCGATAGCTTTAAAAAAATGGGCAATATGGCCAAAACCGACTTCGAGTTGTATGGCAGCTATAAGATATAGTGAACCGACCCGGCCGGCTCCATTTAATGTGATTTATGTTTGAATAATAAGCATCTGTGCAAAGTTGAATCGCCATAGCTTCGAAAACATCGGATTTATGGCCACAACCGACTTGAAGTTGTATGACAGCTATAAGATATAGTGGTCCGATCCGGCCGGCTCCGACCAATGTGCTGTTGCAAGTTGCATCGCGATAGCTCAAAAACTGAGGGACTAGTTTGCATACATACAGACAGACAGACAGACGGACGAAGGTTCGAAAAGAGTATAGTTCTATAAGATTTTATATTCATTAAATTTAATCCAATAATTTGTTCAACAGTTATTAAGACATTACATATTTTTTACTGCATTTTTTAAACATAAGACATTTAAAACAAGTGGGAAAGGATTATCCTCGGCGTGCCGAAGTTTCTATACTCTTTTCGAACCTTTAGGCAATTTTCACTCTGCCAACTGCACCACTGAAATTTCAAAAGTAGTAAAAAATCGTTTATTGCCTGGCACATATTTTTTTGCTCTAAGAATTGGTATTAATTTAAATATTTCTTTTAAATTATTGAATTCAAGCTATTTGATAAGTATTTGAAAAAATAATTAGGAAAAAATAAAAAGCAATAATTCGCGTCTGGGATTTGAACCGTGTTCTCCATGTATGTCAGCGCAGCACCAAGCAGTTTTGAAATGCGCTGACAAACTCGATTATACTGATCTTTTCTTTCGCATTGTATAGTTTGTTGTTGTAAGGCATTGGTAGCAAATAAATTTGATTACAGTTGTTTAATATTTGAAAGGAAGAATAAGAAAAAAGTGAAAATAAATGACCAGTCGCAGCTGAGTTTCGTACCCAGTACCTTTCGTTTGTCAGCGCGCCATTTTACCCCTTACGCCACAAGCAGTTTTGATAATCGATGTCAAAATCCCTTGAAGACTGTCAAAAGCTAACTTGTTTTGTTTTCCTCCTGCAACCTGCAACTCGCGGTTTTCAGCGCAGCACTCTACTACTTACACCAAGCAGTTTTGAAATGCACTTACAAACTCGATTATACTGATCTTTTCTTTCGCATTGTATAGTTTGTTGTTGTAAGGCATTGGTAGCAAATAAATTTGATTACAGTTGTTTAATATTTGAAAGGAAGAATAAGAAAAAAAGGAAAATAAATGACCAGTCGCCGCTGAGACTCGTACCCAGGATCATTCGTTTGTCAGGGCATCGGTTTACCCCCTACGCCACAAACCGTTTTGATGATCGATGACAAAATCCCTTGAAGAGCAGACTGTCAAAAGCTTATTTGCGCTTGACTTTGTTTGCCCATATGCAACTGTTCTTTCAAAATATTTAATGATGCATATCTTCGCTGTTTATGACTCAATCTTTTTGCAATTTTACCCATTGATGAGTTATAAGGCTGTTCAAGTGTACAAGGAAATTTATCTATCGCGATGCAACTTTGCACAGACACTTATTATTCAAGGAATCAGCACATTGGTCGGAGCCGGCTGGATCGGACCTCTATATCTTATAGATGCCATACAACTCGAAGTCGGTTTTGGCCATATATCCCATTTTTATACACCCGAACCCATTAAAAATGGGTAAAAAGGGTATTATGGTTTTGTGCAAAAGTATGTAACAGGCATAAGGAAGCATCTCCGACCATATAAAGTATATATATTCTTGATCAGTATCAACAGTCGAGTCGATTTAGCCATGTCCGTCTGTCTGTCTGTCCGTCCGTCCGTCCGTCCGTCCGTCCGTCCGTCCGTCTGTCTGTATGAACACGCGGATATCAGAGACTACAAGAGCTAGAGACTTCATATTTGGAATATAAGTTCTCGATATCCCGGGACAGATCAAGTTTATTTCATTTTATCGATAACTCGTCCCGTTTAAATGTTATCGATAAATTTCGATTTCAGACTAGCGTTTTTGGGCCTTAACTTAAAAGTTATAAGAGCTAGAGGCCCCAAATTTGGCATGTATAATCTCGAATAGCATACACATGTAACAAATATTTCACTTTTTGGATACCACCCTCCAATCCCTCCAAAAGTTAAAAAAACTCATTTTTGATGGTATGACCTTGCAATTTTGTTTGGTCACACATTTTATAGCCAATGTTATGCCCTAAAAATTTAGAAAATTAAAATTATCGGACAGTAAACACAGAAGTTATTTAAGATTTTACTTTCCATTGTGTGGGGCTCAGTGAAAAGGCAAGCTAACTGCTTAAACCGCTTGCACTGCTTGCAGTATGTGTGTGTCTGTATGTATGCACACTATTAGGCAAGTATGAATGGATGTCAGAGCTGGGTTCAGGGTATTTCCTAGTCGGGCACTCCCGACTAGAGCACTCTTACTTGTTTTTAAAGCTATCGCGATGAAACTGTACAGATACTTATTATTTAAAGAGCCAGAACATTAGTCGGAGTTGGCCTGATCGGTCCACTATATCTTATAGCTGCCATACAGCTGGAAGTCGGTTTTGGCTAACATCTCTTTTCATCTTTTCAAAGCTATCGCCTAAAATTTCCTTGTACACTTTAACATCCTTATAACTCATCAATGTTAAAAATTTCAAATCGATTCAGTTATAATTAGCATTAAATATTTCAGTGTGAAAATTGGCTAAAGGCTCGAAAAGAGTATACAATTTTCGGCACGCCGAAGATAATCCTTCGCCACTTGTTGAGACATAAAATTGGCTATAAAATGGGTGATCAAACCAAGTTATAAGGTCATACCTTGAAAAATTAGTGTTTTTCACTTTTGGGAGGATGGGGACATGGACATGGCTAAATCGACTCGGCTGTTGATACTGGTGAAGTATACTTATATTTATATTTATATAGTTGAAGATGCTTATTATGCCTTTTACATACTTTGCACAACTTCATTATACCCTTTTGACCCATTTTTAATGGGTTCACGGTATACAAATACTGTGTACTTAGACGGTGCACTTATTGTTGCTGGGTACCGCTGCCGATCTCTGATACATATGATACATTCACAACCTATGAAAATAAATTTGCCCATGCTTTTATATTTACATATCTATTTTTATCCCCTGAACCCATTAAAAATGGGTAAAAAGGGTATTATGGTTTTGTGCAAAAGTATGTAACAGGCATAAGGAACCATCTCTGACCATATAAAGTATATATATTCTTGATCAGTATCAACAGCCAAGTCGATTTAGCCATGTCCGTCTGTCTGTCTGTCCGTCCGTCCGTCCGTCCGTCTGTATGAACACGCGGATATCAGAGACTACAAGAGCTAGAGACTTCATATTTGGAATATAAGTTCTCGTACTCCCGGGACAGATCAAGTTTATTAAATTTTATCGATAGCTCATCCCGTTCAAAAGTTATCGATAAATTTCGATTTCAGACCTGAGTTTTTGGGTCATAACTTCAAAAGCTTAAGAGCTAGAGGCCCCAAATTTGGCATGTATAATCTCGAATGACATACCTATGTAACAAATGTTTCACTTTTTGGATACCACCCCCCAATCCCCCCAAAAGTTCAAATAACGCATTTTTGAAGTTATGACCTTGGAATTTGGTTTGGTCACACATTTTATTGCCCAGTCTGTGCCCAAAAAATTTCAATAAGATCGGGTGATAAACACAGACGTTTTTAAGGATTTAACTTTCCATTGTGTGGAGCTCAGTAAAGAATCAAGCTTACTGTTTAGACTGCTTGCACTGCTCGCACTGCTTGTACTGCAGCATGTGTGTGCTTAGATTAGTAAGAATGATTGTAAGGACTGGTTCAGGGTATCTCGTAGTCGGGCACTCCCGACTAGAGCACTCTTCTTGATACGCCTGTACCTGCGATGAACTCAACCTTTACTCTTTTTATACCCTGAACCCATTAAAAATGGGTAAAAAGGGTATTATGGTTTTGTGCAAATGTATGTAACAGGCATAAGGAAGCATCTCCGACCATATAAAGTATATATATTATTGATCAGTATCAACAGCCGAGTCGATCTAGCCATGTCCGTCTGTCTGTCCGTCTGTCCGTCCGTCTGTCTGTATGAACACACAGATATCAGAGACTACAAGAGCAAGAGACTTCATATTTGGAACATAAGTTCTCCTAATCCCGGGACAGATCAAGTTTATTTCATTTGATCGATAACTCGTCGCATTCAACAGTTATCGAAAAATTTTGATTTTAGACTAGCGTTTTTGGGGACGTAACTTTAAAGTTATAAGAGCTAGAGACCCCAAATTTGGCATGTATAATCTCGAATAGCATACACATGTAACAAATATTTCACTTTTTTGACAGCACCCCCCCCAAACCCCCCAAAAGTTAAAAAAAATTTGAAGGTACGACCTTGCAATTTGCTTTGGTAACACATATTATCGACAATTGCTTGCCCCAAAAATTTCAATAAGATCGGCCAATAAACACAGAAGTTATTTAAGATTTAACTTTCCATTGTGTGGGGTAGTACGAATAATTGTAAGTACTGGGTTCAGGGTATCTCGTAGTCGGGCACTCCCGACTAGAGCACTCTTACTTGTTATTTAATACATTTTAAATGAATGCAAAATATGGTTTTAATTGTTGATTATAATTTTCCGGCGATTAGATTAGGTAATAATTAATGTACAATAATGTTGCGAATAAATATTTGAATTTAGGCACTATAATATTATTTACAAAAATTATTAGTAAAATTAATAAATTAAATGATTGAAAAAAGGTAAATTAAAATGAAAATTCTAAAAATTGGAAATAATGAAGTAAGGTTATGACAGATGGGCGAAAATAAAATAATGTGTATACTGCCCCAATGAATAATATACAAGCCTGTGCCGAAAGCTTGCCGGTTTACCAATAGTGGGGCTTGCGATAGTGAATTTAAAATAAAGCCTACCATTCTTTTTCATGTTTCCAATTCTATTATATATTATTATCCTAACCAAAAATATCTGAACATAATTTAATATATCCAAAAATTCAATAACATCTGGAGGGTTTAGCAGATATTACAAATATAGCGCCATTCATTTTTGAGATAGCTGCTAAGCTGAACAAGTAAGAGCGCTCTAGTCGGAAGTGCCCGACTAGGAGATACCCTGAACCCAGTCCTTACAAAAATTCGTAATAACACAGTATACACAGTGTGTATACATATGTACAAACACACACATGCTGCAGTACAAGCAGTGCAAGCGGTTTAATTTTAGCTTGCTCTAAAATCTTAAATAACTTCTGTGTTTATTGTCCGATCTGTCTGAAATTTTTAGGACACAACATTGGCTATATAATGTGTGACCAAACCAAATTGCAACGACATATCTTCCATAATGCGGGGATTGGGGGTGGTATCCAAAAAATGAAATATTTGTTCGAGATTCGATTCGAGAGATTCGAGATTATACATGCCAAATTTTGGGCCTCTTGCTATTATAACTATTAAGTTATGGCCCAAAAACGCTAGTCTGATAGCAAAATTCATCGATAACTTTTGAACGGGACGAGTTATCGATAAAATGAAATAAACTTGATCTGTCAAGGGACTACGAGAACTTATGTTCCAAATATGAAGTCTCTAGCTCTTGTAGTCTCTGATATCCGAGTGTTCATACAGACAGACGGACGGACAGACAGACGGACATGGCTAAATTGACTCAGCTGTTGATACTGATCAAGAATATATATACTTTATATGATCGCAGATGCTTTTGATACTTTTGCACAACTTCATTATACCATTTTTAACCATTTTTAATGGGTTCAGGGTATAATAATCATACATAAAATGCATAAGCAATTGTATTTATCAAATTTTGCAGTTCTTTTTACATATTTTCTGTTTATTGAATTGAATTTGCTTTTTTGCTTTTCGAATTCAGCGCACAAGCACTTAAATTCGATTAGGATGGTTGCTTGTCGTTTCTAGTTGAACGGCAATGGGATCTGTGACAGCATATTTTCGTTATATATATGAAGTTGTGCATCTATATGTTGTATGGTTTGTAGCATGACGCCCAAAACAATCGAATTACTATCGATACGTTTTCAGTTTGCAACTGTATGAATGGCCAGACTCAGCTTTTGTTCTACAGCTGTTTAAAGCAACTGTTTACCGCAATCAATATATTGCACAAGCGCGTAGAAATTCGAAAAGAACACACATTACATTTTGGTAAATATACTATTTATGCATTTTGTTTCTATTGCATTTATGTGACGTCAATATCGTGAAAAAAGTTTTTGATCAGTCGTAAATCGGTAGTAGGCTTTTAATTTTGACATACCTCATATATATATACATATTAAATCTTTTTGGACACTTCTGTTTAAGCCTGAAGTAAACGTGCTTTGCATCGGAGCAGATTTGATTAAATAGATTAAAAATAAAATTACTTTAAAGAATACTATACAATGGAAGATATTCCAAAAACTATAAACGAAGAAGTGAAGCTGGAGCCGGAAAATATGAACGAGGCTATCGAGTCCGCTGCCGGCGAAAAATGGGATGCAATGATAGACGAATTGGTTGCTCCCGCTGCCACAGATAACGGAGAGAAAAAGCAAGAGAATGTGGTTGCTTCCGCTGCCCAAGATAACGGCAAGGAAAATCATGAGGATGTGGCTGCTCCCGCTGCCCTAGAAACAGGAGAGTTAAAGCAAGAAGATGCGGCTGCTCCTGCTACCCTAGAAACCGGGGACGCGGCTGTTCCCGCTGCCTCGGATAATACCTATGCAAAGCAGAAGAAAGCGACTGCTCCCGCTGCCGAGGACAACGGCGAAAAGATCGATGACAAATACGACATCAGTGCGGACCTCCTTAAGGTGCAGCGCATGTGGCAGTCAGGTTATTTTAAAAATAAAACGGGGAAGAGAAGCAAGCGCCAGAAGAAGGCCAATGCAACCATTGTCTTCGAGCTTGCACCGGTAACCGTTACACGCGAGAAAATACGCGAAGCCTTCGAACAGGTCAAGGACTTTAAGATTGCCCACATTGAGTTCAAAGAGGGTGACACCAAGGGCTCTGTTCGTCTTACCGATGCGGATGCCGCCGAGAAATACATAGCCAAAGTGGCAGATTCCAAGGTGATACCTCTGAAATACTTTCGTCTTGATTCGATTACTTATTAGTTTTTGCATTTTACAGCTAAAGGTAAAGCTGAAGGACGACTTCTCGCTTAACCTGCGCAAGGCTAACAAAGATGAGGAAAAACAGTTGCTGGATAAGGCCAAGAAGGATACCAAGATGCGCTCTGGCCACAAACGTCACGGCGGAGACGACAATTGCAACGGCAATAAGAAGAAGCGCTCAGAGTAGCGAGTAGTTCTTGGCTTTAGGCAACACAATTTAGACACTAGACACTAGATACTAGTGTTACTTATGTTCCAGTAAAATTAGTCATACATAATTTAATTTATTGGAATTAACTGTATATTTATGTTTTGTTTGCTGAAAGAACTTAAAATAAATGTCAGTTTGGAATCTCTTCATGTATTTGGTTATTTATTTCCTCTATTCGCTGCTATTACTTGTTTTCCATTTAAATTAAGCATACATACCGAAGCATCACGAAGCGTTTAAATAGTTACATACCGATCGAAAGGTATTGCTATAAGTACTTACCAAGAAGGTTGGCTATTCGGTTGGTTTATAAGATAAGGAGGTGTAACTGTTTGGGGCAGCATTTGAATTATTGGAGCCTAAGGGGCCATTGGAGTCTGTTGGAGATTCTCACATGCGCATCGAATGGTACCTCATTAATTTTAGTCCGATAATTTGTTCAAAATTATTAAGACATTACATATTTGAGTGCTTTACCAAAATGAGATGACAATCTTGTCAGTTTGTTTGAGAATTGAATGAGGTTTTAATAATAGATTTATGCATCTGGGATAACTCGTGCTTAGAAAATTGTGCGTTATTCGGTATATCAGCCAGAGGCAGTTTTAGAGCTAGAGTCACCAAACTTGGAAGGTAAATTTATGGTCACACCCTCTAAGGATCGGTAAAAAATGTTAGGGCCGCGCCGCCTCCTGCCTCCAAATCCTGCCAAAATCCATGATCCGTACAATTTCAGAGATGGAGTCAGGAAAATTTGAAAGTTGAAAGCTGTTTAAGTTCCTCAACCGTCAAGCCACGAACAAGCCCACTAACGCCCTCACCCATACACCAGCGAGAAGGTTCTGTACCACCTGTTTTCAGTTGTTTTGATATATTCGAGAAGTGTTTAAGGACATTATACTGCGAATATTCCCACTTTATCGTCATATCTTCCTCGGCGTATGGCACCACTACAGTTTTAATAATATTAATGGTTTCCAGTGCGCACATAGTACCTTCCAATATATTTGACAAACACCTAAAGCGGAAAACGAGACCAACAGTCATTACCATGCTTAATTGTTTTGATTATGTATTTAGGATTGTATGCAGTCTTTTTTTTGTGTCTAACGTGTGGCTTATCATCAGATTCACTCAAATTAGCCTTTGTTTCGTATGAGCACATGTCTTTTTCCAATTTTTCCGCATTAAATGTCTTTATGTAATATTTACTTGGTTTCTGATCACAGTTGCATTTAACTCCTTCTGATGACATAATGTGTATTTCTTTTTGAATAGCGCATTAATTAGCGCGTTGTCAAAAAATATAGCATTCACGATAAATATAATTTTACAGCAGAAAATATGAACAGATCAAGTTTATTAAATTTTATCCCGTTCAAAAGTTATCGATAAATTTCGATTTCAGACCTGAGTTTTTGGGTCATAATTTCAAAAGCTTAAGAGCTAGAGGCCCCAAATTTGGCATGTATAATCTCGAATGACATACCTATGTAACAAATTTTTCACTTTTTGGATACCACCCCCCAATCCCCCCAAAAGTTCAAAAAACGCATTTTTGAAGTTATGACCTTGGAATTTGGTTTGGTCACACATTTTATTGCCCAGTCTGTGCCCAAAAAATTTCAATAAGATCGGGTGATAAACACAGACGTTTTTAAGGATTTAACTTTCCATTGTGTGGAGCTCAGTAAAGAATCAAGCTTACTGTTTAGACTGCTTGCACTGCTCGCACTGCTTGTACTGCAGCATGTGTGTGTTTAGATTAGTAAGAATGATTGTAAGGACTGGGTTCAGGGTATCTCGTAGTCGGGCACTCCCGACTAGAGCACTCTTACTTTACTCTTTTGATACCCTCAACCCATTAAAAATGGGTAAAAAGTTTATTATGGTTTTGTGCAAATGTATGTAACAGGCATAAGGAAGCATCTCCGACCATATAAATTATATATATTATTGATCAGTATCAACAGCCGAGTCGATCTAGCCATGTCCGTCTGTCTGTCCGTCTGTCCGTCCGTCTGTCTGTATGAACACACAGATATCAGAGACTACAAGAGCAAGAGACTTCATATTTGGAACATAAGTTCTCCTAAACCCGGGACAGATCAAGTTTATTTCATTTGATCGATAGCTCGTCGCATTCAAAAGTTATCGATAAATTTTGATTTTAGACTAGCGTTTTTGGGACGTAACTTCAAAGTTATAAGAGCTAGAGACCCCAAATTTGGCATGCATAATCGAATAGCATACACATGTAACAAATATTTCACTTTTTGGATACAACCCCCCAATCCCCCCAAAAGTTGAAAAAAAATTGAAGGTACGAGCTTGCAATTTGCTTTGGTAACACATATTATCGACAATTGCTTGCCCCAAAAATTTCAATAAGATCGGACAATAAACACAGAAGTTATTTAAGATTTAACTTTTCATTGTGTGGGGTAGTACGAATAATTGTAAGTACTGGGTTCAGGGGTATCTCGTAGTCGGGCACTCCCGACTAGAGCACTCTTACTTGTTATTTAATACATTTTAAATGAATGCAAAATATGGTTTTAATTGTTGATTATAATTTTCCGGCGATTAGATTAGGTAATAGTTAATGTACAATAATGTTGCGTATAAATATTTGAATTTAGGCACTATAATATTATTTACAAAAATTATTAGTAAAATTAATAAATTAAATGATTGAAAAAAGGTAAATTAAAATGAAAACTCTAAAAATTGGAAATAATGAAGTAAGGTTATGACAGATGGGCGAAAATAAAATAATGTGTATACTGCCCCAATGAATAATATACAAGCCTGTGCCGAAAGCTTGCCGGTTTACCAATAGTGGGGCTTGCGATAGTGAATTTAAAATAAAGCCTACCATTCTTTTTCATGTTTCCAATTCTATTATATATTATTATCCTAACCAAAAATATCTGAACATAATTTAATATATCCAAAAATTCAATAACATCTGGAGGGTTTAGCAGATATTACAAATATAGCGCCATTCATTTTTGAGATAGCTGTTAAGCTGAACAAGTAAGAGCGCTCTAGTCGGAAGTGCCCGACTAGGAGATACCCTGAACCCAGTCCTTACAAAAATTCGTAAT
>JAWNLL010000181.1:0-15315 GCA_035042425.1 Drosophila flavopinicola | reverse complement strand
ACCATTTTAAGAACAGCTGAAAGCAAGTGAACAGAACATTTTTGCTGGTGTTTGGGTGACCCGAAATCGGCCTTCCAAGTTTTTGGGGACTGGAGGGGCGTGGTCGATCTTAAGAGGGGGTGACCAGAAGTCTATTTTCCAAATTTGGTGATTTTTGCTTTAAAACTGTGGAAGATATACATTTTCGCGATTTTTGGGGCGGGAGGGGGCGTGGCCCCAAATTTTTTCCGATCTTTAGAGGGGGTGACAAGAAGTCTATCTTCCAATTTTGGTGACTCTAGCTCTAAAACTGTGGAAGATATAAACTTTCGCGATTTTTGGGGGCGGGAGGAGGCGTGGCCCCAAAATTTTTTCCGATCTTTAGAGGGCGTGACAAGAAATCTATCTTATAAATTTGGTGACTCTAGCTCTAAAACCGTGGAAGATATACATTTTCGCGATTTTTGGGGCGGGCGGGGCGTGGCCCCAAAATTTTTTGTCCGATCTTTAGAGGACTTGGCCAGAAGTCTACCCTCAAAGTTTGGTGGCCCTAGCTCTTAAAATGTGCGAGATATAGGCTTCCGTGTTTCGTGGGGGCGGGGTGGCTGGGGGGCGTTCTAGTGGGCGTGGCCGGAAAATCCAGGACGCAATCTTTTGGGCTGGTCAGCCCTAGTCTAAATTCCAAATTTTGGGACTCTAGCTTCAAAATTGCGGGAAATATACACGTGTTATCGAATTGTGCATTCATGTATATAGATTTTCGCGATTACGGGGGCGGGAGTGGCGTGGTCGAAATTTTGTTTCTGTAATTTGTAGAGGACGTCACCAGTAATATATATTCCAAATATGGTGACTTTAGCTCTAAAACTGCGGGAGATATAAGCATTTCAAATTAATTTTGGAGGAGGGCTGGTGGGCGTAATAATGGGCGTGGCCGATTAACCTAGGATCCAATTTTTCGGGAGGTCACCAGCAATATACCTACCAAATTTGATTACTCTAGCTTCAAAATTGTGGGAGTTATTCACGTTTAATCGATTTGTGATTTGAGGTGTATCGACATGTTATCGATTTGCCAGCCTCCCAGTAGGCGTGGCATAAATTTGGAATAAACTTGATCTGAAGCAGATAGCTATAATCATAACGCAAAAGATTTCAAGAGTCTATCTAATATCGTTTCGGAAATACGCGTTCATCCAGACAGACAGACGGACAGACGGACGGCCTGACGGACATTCGACAAAACCAATATACTATGAGTACCTTCGGTATCAGAGTATAATTACACCATGCAACAGCCAAATGTATCTCTAAAATCTGCTGCAATTTTATTATACTGAGTCGGAAAAAAATCTCAACATTCTACCAGTTCTCATTTTTAAGCTAAAAAAAGCTGTATTTTTCATTTTAAAAAAAAGGTATTCTCAGCAAAATGTCAATAACTCCGAAATAACTTTTTGAAAAACAATATAAAATAACCTATAAACAAGACATATGACAGCTTTATCTTTTTTGAAAGTTTGAAGTTTTTTTCGGATTTATCGATCGCTTAGGCATGAGAAATGTATATCAGATGTTCTGAATACAATGTTTTACTTATTTTTTTTTGCATAGTGCTATTAAGTTATCAAGTTAATTATCAAGGTTTTTTTTCTAGATTTTCAGTACTTTTTACAATTGTCAATTCATATTTATGTAATTTTTAAATTAAATTTTTTTTTTGTGTCGACTGATTTTAGTTGACATTAAATAAACAAATACAAATGCTTTAGATAGTGAATTTAACTAGACATCAAAATGTGAACGAAATGACCTTTAGCTTAAAAATCGGTTCAGTTTTAACTTAGTTCTATCATTCTGTAGTCTTGGTCAGTGGTATTTTGAGGATCTCGAAACACGATAAACTTATTAGTAATTAGTTTGATGTATAAAAACAATATCTGGTATATTTTGTGCTTAATAATCTGCCACTTTTGTCGTTCTATTACATTTTCAGGCGCTGTCGCTTGTACACCAGTTGTTAAATATTTGATGAATCTATTCGTTCACTTTAGAAGTGAATTTCAGCTGAACTGGTTCACTGTAATCTCGGCATCCTAACGAAATGTGCCGCGATTTCGACAGCAGTAAATTGCAATATTTCGACATGCGACAGTTGAAAATAAGTTGACGTTGAATATCTACTCTATATTTACATACGCTTTATGCTCGAGGTGGGCTGGGTGGTTCTGGAAAGCGGGGATGGGGCTTACGGTCTGCCGTGTGCCGTGTACGGTAGCATGCATGCCAAGCGGGCGACACAACAGCAACAACACACTAACCCACATCCAAACACATTCAAATTTCCACATTCACAATTCACGTGGCCAGCCAATGAATATGTACGAGTGTGGGTGCGAGTATGTATGTGTGAGTAGAAAACAAGTGGCAAAGGATTATCTTTGACGTGCCGAAGATTTCATACTCTTTTCGAATCTTTGGACAGATTTCAATGGGTTATATTTTACGCATATACATGTGGCAGAGTATAGTCCGGAACATCTCTCTCCTTTAATCCCTGTACACCTGTTTCATTCATACCTTTGCTACTTGTAACTTAATCACTTTGAAGTCGTAAACATTGATGAGTAATGGGAATATTCAAGTGTTCAAAGTAGTTTAAGGCGATAGCACAACAAACATGTGATATATAGCCAAAACTGACTTACAGTTGTATGGCAACTATTAGATAGAGTGGTCCGATCCAGTCGATTCCGACAAATGTGCTGTCCCTTTGAATAATAAGTCTCAGTGCCAAGTTTCATTGCGATAGCTCAGCAACTGAGGAACTTGTTTGCATACATACAGACAGACAAACAGACGGACATGGCCAGATCAATTTGGGTTGTCATTCCTTCTATGCATTAGAAGCTACAGGACGAAATGAATCTACTATCTTCATCGAAAAGAGTATAAATATATGCACATGCAATTGCTGGCAGTCAGTAAATGGGCAAATGCATATTTATGCGATACTCACACACACACACACACACACACACACACACACACACACATATACACATTCCAACACACACCCGCACAAGCTCACTGATACGCGTGAATACACGCTTGCGTTTTTACGACAGCAATAAGGACAACAGCAACAACAGCAACAACAACAACAGTTGCTACTTTGTAGTGTCAACAGTTGCCGCGCTGCCTGCGAGTCCTTTTCCCTGCAGCTGTCCCCTGTTCCCAAATGCCTTTTACTTTGACTGGGTCTGGGCGCGTGGCCTGAATCTTGGTGTCTATTCCAACACTGGCGATGAGCGCGTGTCTACCTAAAAGAAGCTTCGCTACAAGCACGAATTTGAAGAGCCCAATTTCATTTCAATATTTGTACATTTTTATTTGAAGTGATTCTTTCTTTGAATTGTCAAAACTAAAAATTAAATGCCAAAACTCAAAAGTCACTTTAGTTGTGAGGAAGTTATGGCAATTAAATTTGATTTCATAGCACTTACATTAAACCTAATTGATCATTAAAATTTAAAAAAGAAAAAAAATACTTTATCTATCCTGCAAGATCAAAGTGTAAATGTAAAACTAATAAAATGGTAAAAAATTAAATGTTTTGCTGTGCTCTTTTACAAATTGAATTCGGACAGTGCTGCAATTAAAAATGTGTTCTATTATATTGTTTTTAACTTAGTATGCGATAATCTCAAAAAGGATAAAAATCGAAAAGTTAACTTAAAATTTTTGAGTTAAAAAATATACATTATACATTACATTTAATATATTTTTTTAAGTTTGAATCAATTTCGAGGAGAATCCCTGAAAATATGGTTAAAGAGCAGTTTTGATTCAGTCATAAAAGTCTAATTAGTTTCCAATTTTCATTATATCAAAAGCCTCTAAAGACAAAACTTAACTTTCAAGATAAAAAAACTAATAGATCAAAGTTCCAAAAAAAGAAAATGTTTGTAAAACTTGGAAAGAAATAAAATTTTTGTAAGTCTTGGAAATAAAGTAATCTGTATGTGTACGTTTTACTAATATTTAAGCATAAGTTTAAAATAATATATGTATATAAAGAGAAATTTGTATAGTTGACTAAATTGGCAGCTTTAATATCATTTCGTGTCACGTTGTCACGTTCGTGTTGAAAACTAATCACAATACGACCATCTCTAGTCGTGAAGCTTTGCATTCGAGTATGTTTGTTATTATGGTGGCACTCACTCACTTAGACCTCTAGGTGTACCCCTCTCAGTGTGTGTGTGTGTGTGTGTGTGTAAGTGTGTGTAAGTGTGTGTGTGTGTTTGATTTTGCCATTATGTCAACGTCACTACATTTTACTGTATCAACTGCCACTCGCAGAGTGAACAAGTGGACCTCTATAGTCAAGGCTGGCGGGGGAGGGCGGCGAAAGGGGCGTGGCTGCACTAGAGAGCACTAGACTACACCTAATGGCATTCAAAGCTGACGGCTGGCAAAGTTTTGCAATTTGTTTGGGTCATTTGACAGACGCGATTTCTTTTTAAGCCCGATGAGGCGCCAGGTGGCACCACATTGATCCAGGTGGACCTGCTAAATGAGCCGAAGATGGGCGACACTGCTCTATATAACTGTATATGTGTGGGAAGAAGTGCTCTCTATATATATAGAAGTAGTCGTTATAGTTGGCACAATAAGCTCATTGAAACTATAAGAACTAAAGCTGGCAAATTTGGAATGTTAGCCCGCATATATTGAGAACAAATCAATATTGCCTTAAGCTCATCACTGTCTAGTTTCCGATGGTCAAATAAAAAGCAAAATATACAAATGTTTGCTATTTTTTGGCCACCCAAAAGGTGTTAATTGAGAACTGAAATCGCTTTAATTTATTGAATCTATCAGATTATAGGGCTTAAAAGAGAGAAGAATATTTTATTCAGCATATACATATGTATATTTTGAGATGTTAGAAAATTATATTTGTTTTATGTAATTTCTATGGAAAAATTTAAATAAAATCTTAGAGTTTAATTTGTAGTTTTTTAAAATGAAAAAGTTCCGTTACATAACGATGATGAGTAAATAAATAGACTTTGTCAAAATATATATATATATATTGCATATTCTAGTCAAATTTTCAATTATATTAACTGCTAGCTACATACAGTGGCTCACAGCTTATTTCAACCAGCAAGTCAAAAAAATTTTAGGCATGTATCGAATCTAAACTAAAAGAGATATCAAAATAATTTAAGAGCTATTTGTTAGTCTGATGCTTTAACTTATAAAATATTACATCATTTATTTTTCAAATATTTTTAAATCATTTTATATTAATTAAAAACTAAAATATCAACCAAAATCAATGTCACAGCTTATTTCAACCACATACTTTGCAGCTGAGCAAAGATCCGTTATTTTACTATGCAACGGTAGTATCTTTTTCTATGCTTTAGTCATTGTTTTCGGAGTATGGTGAAATATATTTCTGCTGAATTTTGACAGTGGATCTTGCAGAAAAGTGTATTTATCGAAATGAGACCACGCACAACTAATGAGCAGCGAGAACTTGTTCTCAGGCATTTTAAAACGGGCTGCTCGCGCAGGAAAATTGGTGAGATGGTTGGACTAAGTGATTCCACAGTCCAGAGCATCATTTACCGATTTGTCCGAGAAAATAGAACCCATGATAAGGGTAGAATTGCTCCGAACAAAATTTTCAATTCTACGGACGAGCGCTATATTGTCCGGAAAATACGGGATAATCCAAGGCTATCGGCTCCAAAACTGGCCAGTGATGTTGAGGCAGAGTTGGGCAAGTCATGTCACCCAGAAACGATTCGCCGTGTGCTTCGGGAGCATGACTTCAAGGCCAGAATAGCGAGCAAGAAGTTTTTTAAAAGCGACAAAAATAAGATGTGTCGCCTAAAGTTTGCCCAGGAGCACTTGCACAAGGATAATGGTTTCTGGAATACAGTGTTATTCTGTGACGAGTCTAAATTTAATATTTTTGGGTCAGATGGAGCCTCATATCTGTGGCATAAGCCAAACACAGAACTGGAAGCAACAAATTTATGGGCTACAGTTAAGCATGGCAGTGGTAACGTTATGGTGTGGGCCTGTTTGTCGGCAACCGGTGTCGGAAACTTGAAGTTTATTGAGACGACAATGGACAAAACTAAACATCTTGAAATTTTTAAGTCCAATTTGATTGAAAGTGCTGGGAAACTGAGCTTTAGGGACGTCAACAGATTATACCAGGACAATGCCCCGAAACATACGGCAGTCATTGGGAAGACCTGGCTGATCTGCAACTGTCCGCATGTTATGAAACCACCAGCTCAGTCACCAGACATGAATGTTATTGAAAATTTGTGGGCCATTTTGGATACAAATATCCGAAAACGCAATATTTCTAACAAATCTGACCTTAAAGCTGCATTGCTTGACGAAAGGGCCAA
The DNA here is from genome assembly GCA_035042425.1 of Drosophila flavopinicola. Lineage (NCBI taxonomy): Eukaryota > Metazoa > Arthropoda > Insecta > Diptera > Drosophilidae > Drosophila > Drosophila flavopinicola. Next base: position 8,890 of record JAWNLL010000181.1, on the reverse strand, counting down.
GATTACACCACAAGTTACACAAAAGTTGGTCGAATCCATGCCAAAAAGGCTCAAAATGGTGGTTGACCAAATGGGTGGTCATAGCAAGTATTAATTTTTGTTGTTTGATGAAAAACATAGTTTAAACAATATAATTTCTAAAGTGGTTGAAATAAGCTGTGACATTGATTTTGGTTGACTTTTTAGTTTTTAATTAATATGAAATGATTTAAAAATATTTGAAAAATAAATGAAGTCATATTTTATAAGTTGAGGCATCAGACTAACAAACTGCGTTTAAATTATTTTGATATCTCGTTTAGTTTAGATTTTATACATGCCTAAAAATTTTTTGAGGTGCTGGTTGAAATAAGCTGTGAGCCACTGTATGTACATATATATAGTATTTTATTATATCCATTAAAAATTGGTAAAATGGCTATAATAAAGTTATGCAAATGTATATAAAAGTAAATATATATTCTTGATCAGTATCAACAGCCGAGTTGATCTAGCAATGTCCATCTGTCTGTCTATATGACTATGATAACTATCAGAGCATATTTGGAATATAAGTTATTGTATTGAAATTTTATCGATAGCTCGTCCAGTTATCGATAAATTGCGATTTCACGCCAGTGCTTTTTTAGCCATTTGAAAGTCATAAGAGCTAGAGGCACAACATTTGGTATGTATAATCGCGAATAGCATACACTTGAAAAAAATCATTTTTTTTTGCTAGCAAAGGGACAAAACACGCATTTTTGTAAGTATAAGCTTGTTATTTGGTTTGATTGCACATTTGATAGCCAATTTGATGCCCAACAAATTGCACAAAGATCGAACAAAATGCACAAAAGTTATTGAAGATTCAATTATAAATAGTGTAGAGAAGATCGCTCACTGGGTAAACTGCTTGCACTGCTTGCAGCGTGTCTGTGCTTGTATGTAATGAATGTATGCATGTCAGGACTGGCTGCAGGGTATCTCCTAGTCTTTAGGTGCTTTAAAATATGAGACAAAAATAAAAAGTTGAAGTGATTCGTTTATTTAGGAATTGAAGTGAAGTAAAATTTAGTAATTGCTATAATCATCAGAGACTTTCAGCTCATATTCAATAGAATGTGCATTTCTCTAGCCCCAGATCTGAAAGATACAAGCCAAAAGCTTGTGTTGGCAAATGTGCCAAGTAGCCGCCTTCTAAGCAAATAAACAAACTTTGGTTTTTGTATCAGCTGCTTTTTTCTTACACGGCACGAAAAGGAATTGAATGTGTTCAAATTGTGTACAAATGTAAGCCGCAAGTCAAAGGTCAGGCTGCAGTCCGGGTAATTAATGCGTATTTGATTTGGCCGTGGCAAAAAGTCTATGCGAATAAATGTAAAACAACAATAAAAGCCAGCCGCAAGCATTTTAATTATAATAAATTCATCATTAATTTAAGAGCCTCCAGCGGCAGGGGGTAGGCACAATGTGACAGCTCAGTTGAAATGTCGCCGGCTGCCGCGCTAATGATTGATGACCTGCCCTCTCACTCACACACACACACACACACACACACAGGCACAGGCACAGGCACAGGCACAGTGGTCCTCAATTACCCGTGGGCTAGAATTTAAGTGCTGGGTGGGATTTGTTGATTGATTTGGATTGGGATTCGGATTTGGTTTTGGCTTTGGATTTTGGATTCGGTTTGCGCATTTTTGCTTTTTGCTTAGCGGCGCCACTCGGCAGGAGATGCATAACAAAACTAGTCCATTAACTAAATACCACACACACACACACATAAACACACACACAAGTTGCGCGCGTTTGTGTGTGTTTGCAGTTTTTGCAAAACTTTCGCTTCCGCTTGGCCGCTGCTGGCCACAGCATCCAGCACTAGCCCCCACCTGCACACACACCCCCCCCCCCACCCCTTATACACACCCTGCTGTTAGCCCTCAGCATAGTCTGCCCCTGACCACGCCCCCTTTTTGTCCAGCTCCAGCTGCTGCTGCTGCTGCTGCTGCCTGTTGAAGCCATTTTGTGTCATTATTTTCTGTGGTTTTGCATTTTCCATCTAGTCGTCTAGTTTGCCTTTTGTTTCGTGCTTGCCACACACTCACATCATACACACACACACACATGCACACACACACACATACAATCGCATGCACACACATGTGCACACAGACAAAAGCTAGTTTTAATGACATTAGCGGGCGCTTGCCGTTCTTGCCTGTGCTCTCTCCCTCTCTCTCTCCATCTCTCTCTCCCTCTCTCTCTTGCGTGTCTTGCAATTGTCCTTTATGTACACACCCACACACACACACAAGTGGCCAGTGACAATAGCTAGCTGCTGTAGCCCCCACGCCCCTTTTGTTGTCCGCACGGCTGGCGATTAGGCCACAGATTGCCAGCTGGGCATGTCATTTAGCTGCACCCCTCTGCCCCCCCCCCCCCGCAACCCACACACACCCCTCTGGCTTTAGTGTGCACAGTCGAGTGCATAAATTTTATTGTCCGAAAAGTATACAAAAAAATATAAAACGTATGTAGAGTGGGCAACAAAAAATGAGTAGAGACCTAACCCTAACTTTTAGCAATGCGATTTAATTACATTAGAACAAGTGAGTAGCGGCGGAGGGTGGGTGGTGGTTCTGTATTACAGGTACAGGGACAGGTAACTAAAAGTACAAGTACGAGTGGGGAGTGGGGAGGGGTAGGGTGGATTACAAGGTAATGCTTTAGCCAACGGCAGCTTGATTCCTTGGGGCATGCTTCAAACGAATTGCAACACCAAACTTTGCAGGTATGCCCCCCCCCCAACCACCTGAAAAAACCACTGCCGCCATGCCCGCTAAGCCGCACAAGCAAACGTGGCATTAGAATGTACCCTAGCCCCCAACCCCAAGCCCCACTCCCACTCCCACTCGCCCCCCATTAGTGCTACCGCTGTGGCTCTTTTTTTACGCGCTTGCCTAATGGCATTTATAATAAACTTCACACACGCTCTCTCTCTCACACTCTCTCTCTCGCTCTCTCTGTGTGTGGCACTTGGCATTGTTATTAAATTTGCATAATTAAGTGCGAACCTGCCCAGAGATGCGTCGCTCTGCCACCGAGCGCTTCTTTATTTCCGTTCTTTCTTTTTGCTTTTGTTTTATAATTAGAAATTTGACACAGTCAGCTGGAGCCGTGACGCTGGGCAATTGTGGCTGCGTGTGGGGAGGGGGGGCGTGGCAGGTATAACTTTCTACTGCATATTTTATGGCCAAACACAATCATGAACAAGCCAGCCAAGCTCTAGCGGAGAGTGCTCAACTATGCAAATGATAACTTATGTTCACATTTCAGCCAGAGCAATAAATATTTACTTTAAAATTTGTATAAAAATACACTTGTCACTTGCAACATATCAAGGCCATATCTTTAAGAGTCCAAATTGTTGTGTATGAAAAATCCATATGTTAAATTTGCAAGTATTACAAAAAGATATGCTTCAAAATTGAGGTATTGAAATCGATTGTTTGTTAGTGCTTTCGAGAATTCAACACTTCGAATGTTATGCACCTAAGTCTTGTTATATCTGAGATTACCAATTTTGACGATTTAGATAGAAACACTGATCAACAATATATACGTATACTTAATGTGTCCTAATTCATTCTCTGTTCGAGTTGTCGAGAGTTTGACATATTAAATTAGTTGCACATAGCTCCTGTAATCTCTGAGATTGACGACATTTGCGATTTAGTTAAAACAACGGATCAAATATATTTACGTATACTTAATGTTTTCAAATTCGTTTTCTCTTTGAGATGAGTTAGCAAACGAAATAGCTAGTTGTTGTCAGTTGTCACATGCCAAAATTAGTTTTGTTTTAAATTCGTCTTCTTGATAAGAAAATAAGAACTATTAATTGTTAGGGACTTGTGATAGGATAGGCTAAAAAAAATTGCAATCTTTTTGGTAATTCTTAATTTATATTTAGAAGAATTGTATATGCAAATGCAAATGCAGAAAACTTATTGGATCAATAATTTAAATCATCTAATCATGGCTATTATTTAAATAAAATAATTAAAGATGTATTTAGGATATCTCTGCTTACGTCCCTCGACCCGTCAGCAAGCCCTGGACGCAAGGCGTAATATATCTAGTAGCGATTCGGATGCATCTATCTCTAGTCAAATCATCCCGCATGATAAGCCTATTTCAAATTCTGCTCCATCCCGTCAGATCCCGGGCTCTGCACACAGGAATAGTCGTCTATTGCGGACTCAAGGCGTCCAGGATGCTATTCCTTCCCACAGCGATAAAGAGTTGTTTGATGACTCTCATGAGAATAATGATACATTCCTATCTGGCATCCGCAAATCTGGTGCCAGCACGCCGGCTCTAGACACCATTATAAGCTCTGAGTGGTTCAGTCAGGCTGCATCTGACCGTGATCGGCTTACTATCATGAACCGTAACAATTTGAAAGTGCCCTGTTCTCATGTTTCTGGACATGTTGGTGTAGATAACACCTCAGTGAATTCCTCGCTACTTGGCCCTGTCCTGGATCGCTTCAAGACTGTCTGCCTGGCGGCTAAGCCGGTTACTCATAAGAAGCCCTCTTTGTCTACTCGCCCTATTGATGCAAACTCTCCTGGGTCTGCAGACTCAACCTACTCCGGTCGCGGTAACAGCTATGCCATATTGGCTGACGATGACGATGACGCCATGGATGTGCAACACCCTGATGTCGCATCTTCAGAGCTGAACCCTATACCTGCCCTTTCCTTAGGTGCCCCTGGATCGGATACTGGATGCCATCCTATCACTGCGATTTCTTCTAATGGCAAGACTGCCCCTGTAGTTGCGGGTCCGGTCCATAAAGTGTCCTCTCAACCATCCCCTAGACGGCCTGTGTCTCCGCGCTTGACAAATCCAAAGAGTTCTGGCCCGCATCCCCCTCCCTTTCTTCTAAGGGGTATACCAAACATCAAACGGCTCATTGCCCTGATCAGTACTGCGACCATTGACTTCCGTCTGAAGATCACCGGCCAGTCTTCTTGCAGGATAACCTGTTCAGAAGGTGTATCCTATAGAAGTATTCAAAAGATTTTTACCGAAAATAGAATCCCATTTAGCTCCTTCCAGCTGAAGGAGAACCGTGCTTTTAGGGTTGTTGCCAGGGGATTGCATGCGTCAACCGACATTGAGGATATAAAGGCTGAGCTAAGGGCTCAAGGACACAATCCTCGAAATATTTACAACCCACCAGGTGAGAATGGTGTACAAAATCGAAACACGTTCTACATAGAGCTTGAACCGGCTGCAAATAATACGAAGATGTACGACATAAAAGCTTTGGCATATCAGGTCGTGAAAATTGAGGCCCCCCGTCCGCGATCTGGGGCTCTGAGATGTTTCAGATGTCAAGAGTTTGGTCATTCCAAGAATTTCTGTTCCTTCCCCGCTAAATGTGCCAGGTGTTCGGGTGATCATGAAACACGTGATAAAGACAAGTGTATGGCTACCACTGAAGAACAATACAAGTGCATCAACTGTGGGTCCAATCACAGCGCGGCTTTCAGACGCTGTCCCGCCTATCTGGAGGCGGTTGCAAAGCGCAATGGTAACAACACTGGACGAAGTCTACAGCAAAGGAAGTCTGTCACTCCTGTCTCAGTTCGGAATGCTTGGTCGGCAACCCAGTTGCCCCCAAAGACCTCGAATCTGCCTGTCCCACCCCCGATGGTGTTAAATTCAAGCCACTGGCCTACACCGGGCTATAGTAGGAAGCCTAATGTCCCTGGTTCTAGCATCCCTGGACATTTGCCCTCGGATTCCACAACTCAGCCTGCTCAGGACAGACTACATAGCTTCATTGACGAACTACGTAGACAGCAGGAAGCTAGTGCTTCAACACAAGCGGCTGCGATTGACAAGCTGCTATCGCGTTTTGACCAGATGATGTCGATAATGACATCTACTTTAGAGATGATGCGATCCCTACTGACGAATGGTACACATATTTCAACGTCTTTGCATCGCGATGTCTAATTATGGTCTGAACATCATTATTTGGAACGCCAATGGCATCATTGGCAAGACCCTGGAGGTCGAACATCTTCTCCAGGAAAAGGATGTTGATATCCTTCTTGTTTCAGAAACACACTTCAACAGCCGCTCCTCCTTCCGCATCCATGGTTATGATGTTCACTGTGCCAATCACCCGGGTGACCGTCTCCGTGGTGGTGCTGCAGTCATCGTGCGGTCATCGTTTGACTTTCACCTCAGTAGTACTATTGCTGAGCCTCATCTACAAGCTATTTCTATATCCTTGGTCACTGGTATTGGAAGAGTTTCTTTTGCTGCTGTATATTGCCCACCTGGACATCGTCAATGCTGGACTTCTGGAGAGTATCATCGCCTATTTGGCTCTATGGGCAACCACTTTTTTATTGGCGGCGACTGGAATGCGCACCATCAATTTTGGGGATGCAGGCGGTCGTGTATTAGAGGAGATACTTTGATGTCACTGGTATCAGGCTCCAATCTTCAGGTCTTGGCCACCGGCGCACCCACACATTTTCCGGGAAATACCCGGTATCTCCCCACGGCCATTGACTTTGCGGTCTACAAAGGCATCCCCTGCAACCACCTCGCCATATCAGAGTGTACAGGTCTATCCTCTGATCACATCCCGTTGCTGGCTTACTTTTGTGTATCCGCCTATGTGGTTACCGCCAAACCTAGGCTTCTCCCCCGTGGCTCGAATATAGAGGACTTTGGTACTCGGCTCTCGACACTAGCTATTGCTAACCCTCTCCCTCTTGACACTCCTGCTAACATTGACGCTTTTGCGCAGGATCTGGTTGACAAGATTCACCTTGCTGCTCCTTCTGCTACCGGAACCCCATACGCACCTCCGCCATCTTGGGCATCCTCTAAACCAGAGATTTCGATTTTGGCTAGACGAGGGCATTCTCTGCGTCGCGAGTGGATGAGGACGCGTCATCTGCTGGATCTGGCACGGTGGAAAGCCGCTGTCTCAAATCTTAGGCGTGTGCTTAAGTCTGCTAAGTCGGAGTTCTTTGTAAACAAGCTCAACGCCATCGACCCTGACGAGGAACATGGTTTTGCGTTGTGGAAGTGCACCCGCAGCATCAAGCGACAGCCTCTTCGCAGGCTCCCTCTCAGACGTAATGATGGTACATGGGCTCGTACTGATGACGATATTGCTGAAGTTTTTGCGAATGAACTCGAAGCACGGTTCACTCCTTTTGATTTCGCGACCAGACAAGAGGTAAGAGCCACCGTCTCGAGGATTGGCCTATCCTTCGGCCCCTCTCATTTTGTCCAGCCGGTAACCGAAGATGAGGTTCATTCTCAAATAAAGAGGTTGATTCTCTCTAAGGCACCTGGAATGGATTCTATTGATGGCAAAGTGGCCAAGGCTCTACCCAGCGTAATTGTCTCACAGCTTTGTCGGCTGTTCAATGCCGTACTTGACTTGGGTCATTTCCCGGCCCCATGGAAGCGCGCTCTTATTGTTATGGTGCCAAAGAAAGGCAAGGATCCCCACAATCCGGACTCTTTCAGGCCGATAAGTCTCCTGCCTACTTTTTCGAAGGTCTTTGAGAGAATCTTTTTAACCCGTCTTCTGGCCGTTGACGCTTTTGAAAATGCACTACCAGACCATCAATTTGGCTTCCGAGGACGCCATAATGCGGTTGAACAAATCCATCGTGTTGTAAGCCACATCCTCAGCGCCTTCGAAAAGAAAAAATACTGTGCCGCAGTTTTCCTGGACATTCGGCAGGCTTTTGATAGGGTCTGGCACGAGGGCCTCTGCTACAAGCTAATGCCGCTGCTCCCTGAAGGTCTCTGGAAGGTGCTTGTCTCTTTCCTGGAAGGCAGAGCATTTGCTGTCGAATACAGAGATGCCCGGTCCGGAATGCGTCCTATTCGGGCTGGTGTACCTCAGGGTAGTATTCTTGGACCAATACTATACACTGTATTTACGGCGGATCTTCCCATCCTCAATACACCCGGATCATTGACGGCAACATATGCTGACGACACAGCTTTCCTAGCTTCTAGCAGTTACTCAACGACTGCCTCCAGACGTGTCCAAGGATTCCTAGATGAGTTCGAGTGCTGGGCCTCGCGATGGAATATAGAGCCGAATATTGAAAAAACCCAACACGCCACGTTTGCACTCCGGCCTGGGCGCTCACGTCGGCTTTATCTAGATGGTAAGAGAATCGCGCACACTGATAACATCACTTATTTGGGAGTGACCCTGGACAGGCGCCTCACATGGAGCAGCCATATTAAAAAAGCATGTGGAACAGTGAACAAAAAACTGGGGAAATTGGACTGGCTTCTCAGACCAGGGAGTGGTCTTTCCCTAAGAGCCAAAGTACGGTTATTTAAGACCATTATACTGCCAACGTTAAATTGGGGTATCACTTGCTGGGGGACTGCATGTGACACTACCCTAAGAAGAGTTCAAGCTACAATAACAAAGTCTTTGCGCCGCATGACCAATATTCAGTGGCATCATTACGTCAAAAATGAGACTATCCTCAACGACCTTCAAATACCAACGGTGTGTGAGGCCATAAGTAAAAGCTCCAACCGGTATCGCGCACGTTTGTTAGACCACTCTAACCGCCTGGCTAGACAGCTCGCAAGACCGGCGAGACATAGGCGTCTAAAGCGCAAGCACCCGTCGGACCTCTGGATCCTTGGCCGGTCGCGGAACGGCCGGCTTCTTTAGAAAATTATAGCAATATAAATTATAGCATACCCGTGCTGACAACAGCGTCATCTCCCCACTGAGGATTGGGTTTTAAAGTTTAAAGTTATACCGGCCTGGAAATAGGGTAAACACCCTATGTAGCTTGCCAAATAAAAATCAAAAAAAAAA
>JAWNLL010000179.1:0-26344 GCA_035042425.1 Drosophila flavopinicola | reverse complement strand
TTAGACGGTGTTGAGGCACTAATGCCGGCCAACTTGAACCGATGGTAAGCAACACACACATTCACAACCTCTCACACCACATTGGCACAGTTAGTGAAACATGATGCTTTCACTATTTCTGTAGCAGTTGTTGCTTTCATTGTTACGTTACGACGATAAGGTCGATAGGTCGTTCCATTAAACATACATACATATATATATATATAATTTGTTATGTACACGTTGAATTTTTTTTTTCATTTTCATTTACTTTTCTTTAAATTGCTTTATTTTTTTAAGTTCACTTTTGATTTTTGCAGAATAAAATTCTCAACACAAAAATTTAATTTTCGTGGCTCGCTGGTTCGTTTTTGTTGAAGAACTAACCGAACGAGCAGCCTGAGACGTCGCCCGGTGCGCCGTTGGCCCAATTTGTCCGCAGAGAGATCCATTGAGAGAGCCGCAGAGAGAAATCGACAGAAAGAGAGACACGACTCATGGTGCAATTACTAAAGGTGGAGTAAACTACAGTGTGGTGAATCTATTCAGCTGCCTAGCTTGCCAGTCGTTTCCTGAACGTCGTTGAAGCAGGTCGACATGCGGATGAATTTTTTTTGTTTTCAGAAATGTTTGATTGTATGCGTGAATGTATTTGTGCTTGTATGTGTTCTACAAGCGTTAATGCACGCATTCATAAGCACATATACACACATACACAAGCATACCAAACGGCAGGCAACTGCTGGCAGCTCGCTCGTACAAAAAAAACGAAGCAACGACAGCTTCGTGAAATTGGCGTGGCAGCTCGTAAAATAGTTTACTCCACCTTTAGTAATTACACCATGGTTTACTCCACCTTTAGTAATTTCACCATGGTTTCACCCATGATGCAGTATAATTCCACCATGGGCTGCAACCTTTCGGCAATATTAACTCTCAGATACGACTCTCACTGGCTCTGTGTGTCGGTGTGTGTGTGTGTGTGTGTGTGTGCGTATGTGTGTGTGTTAGAGATTTGCGTAGCGATAGCAAATAGTCGGTAGGAGGGAGAGCACTTCACTCTTTCACAACGTCCCTGCAGTTGCCCGCAGAGTGTCCATGCCAAATGGCTCAATCTGAATCTGGATTAGAAGCAGGTTCGAATCATGCAACTGTCTCTGTTTATAGTACACAGAATAATCAAACACACAAATCGTTTGCGATCAAACTTTGCACAGATGCTTATTATTCAAAGGGACAGCACATTGGTCGGAGCCGGCCGAATCGGACTACTATATCTTATAGCTGCCATACAGCTGGAAGTCGGTTTAGGCCATAAATCCCATGTTTTCAAAGCCATCGCGATGAAACTTTGCGCAGATACTTATTACTCAAAAAAACATCACATTGGTCCGGCCGGCCGGATCGGATCACTTTAAGTTATAGCTGCCATACAACTGGCAATGATTGTGATAAAACGATTTATTACAGCATATGAAATTTCAGTAGTGCAGTTGGTATACTGAAAATTTCCTAAAGGTTCAAAAAGAGTATAAAATCTTCGGCACGCCGAAGATAATCCTTTCCCACTTGTTTTTTTTAGTGAGATGGCTTTCTACATATTCTACTATATCATACCATAAAAATCAAACCTCTAGAATATCTATATGTCGATCCGAAAAATCCTCAGCTTGAAAACTCTTTGTAGGAAGAATGAACGTGAGCAACGTTGATAGATGAATTCGTAATGAATTCGAAAGAACCGATTAAGCTATATTTAAACGTCTGATCATTTATTTTAATTATACTCTGATACCGAAGGTATCCGTCTGTCTGTCTGGATGAACGCACGTATTTCCGAAACGATATTAGATAGACTCTTGAAATCTTTTGCGTTATGATTATAGCTATCTGCTTCAGATCAAGTTTATTCCAAATTCATGCCACGCCCACTGGGAGGCTGGCAAATCGATAACATGTCGATACACCTCAAATGACAAATCGATTAAACGTGAATAACTCCCACAATTTTGAAGCTAGAGTAATCAAATTTGGTAGGTATATTGCTGGTGACCTCCCGAAAAAATTGGATCCTAGGTTAATCGGCCACGCCCATTATTACGCCCACCAGCCCCCCTCCAAAATTAATTTGAAATGCTTATATCTCCCGAAGTTTTAGAGCTAAAGTCACCATATTTGGAATATATATTACTGGTGACGTCCTCTACAGATTACAGAAACAAAATTTCGACCACGCCCACTCCCGCCCCCGTAATCGCGAAAATCGATATACATGAATGCACAATTCGATAACACGTGTATATTTCCCGCAATTTTGAAGCTAGAGTCCCAAAATTTGGAATTTAGACTAGGGCTGACCAGCCCAAAAGATTGCGTCCTGGATTTTCCGGCCACGCCCACTAGAACGCGCCCCAGCCACCCCGCCCCCACGAAACACGGAAGCCTATATCTCGCACATTTTAAGAGCTAGGGCCACCAAACTTTGAGGGTAGACTTCTGGCCAAGTCCTCTAAAGTCCTCACGCCCCCTCCCGCCCCCAAAAATCGCGAAAATGTATATCTTCCACAGTTTTAAAGCTAAAATCACCAAATTTGGAAAATAGACTTCTGGTCACCCCTCTTAAGATCGACCACGCCCCTCCAGTCCCCAAAAACTTGGAAGGCCGATTTCGGGTCACCCAAACACCAGCAAAAATGTTCTGTTCACTTGCTTTCAGCTGTTCTTAAAATGGTATCAGAGTATTACGCAGTCGGCTCCGCCCGACTGCAACGCTCTCACTTGTTTTTTCTTCTTCTTTTCAAATATAAAATAACTGTAATCAAATTAATTTCCCACCAATGTCTTAGAACAAAAACAATGCCACGCGATAAAAACGCTCACTATAATCGCGTTTGTCAGCACTTTTTAAAACGGTTTGGTGGTGTAAGTGGTAAAGTGTTGCGCTGACAAACGGGAGGACAGGGATTAAATCCCGGTCGCGACGCCCATATTTTTTCACTTTTTTCTAATTATTTTATCAAATATAAAATATTTTAAAAGAAAAACTTAAATTCATATGATACTAATTCTTAGAACAAAAAATATAAATGCCACGCAATAAAACGATTTTTTACAGCATATGAAATTTCAGTGGTGCAGTTGGCAAAGTGAAAATTGCCTAAAGGTTCGAAAAGAGAATAAAATCTTCGGCATGCTGAAGATAATCCTTCCCCACTTGTTATTACTTGCTCTTATATCCCTCTTTCTTCTGATATTCAAGTTTATATGCGCCACATATCTTTGATCAGAAAAGTTTCTACCCATGTCACGCACATAATGACCTTTTTGTGGTTTTAGGCGACATTAATCTGCCAAATATCACATGGTAATTTTTCAGCAGCACAAGTTATCTTATACCGTCAGCTCAGCATGATTTTTTTATGTCATGCTTGGTCTTTCGTTGTTTCAGATCAATTCAATTCATAACCAATTGAATAGAATACTTGATCTCGTTTTTATCAATGACTTCCCCAGTGCATCTGTGAGTAGATCACTTCCAGTAACAATCCCTGCAAATTCTTACCATCCCACAATTGAAATTTTTCCTTTCAACACCAAATAAGCCAATATTTTGTTTTGTTGAAAATATGAATATGTCAATACCAATGCATGCATGTATAGATCAGCTGTAAGCAATATCATTACAGTGTGTGCACATAACATTAGGCACACACGAAGAATACCCATTATGTTATAATCATGTTAGCTAACAGCGTTAATTTAGTCGTGAATAAATACTCCGAGAATGAACACGTAGAAAGCGGTATTTGCGTTTTACTCTGTACCCTAGAACTTTCCTGCTCGTGGAATTACTAGCTTCAACAGGTTATGGGCCCAGATAACGATTTGGGTTCAGAGTTACATGTCGGTGTTTTGTTAATTCAGGAGTTACGAACTCGGAAGCATTAAAGTTGGACATTCGCGGCTCGGTGTAAATTGCGACGCGCAAATAGCAAAATGAGTAGTCTGTACCAGATCGAGAAACTGGAGGAAAAGAATTATGATTCTTGGAGCATACAGATGCGCAGCGTGCTGGTGCATATGGATCTATGGGAGATAGCGTCGGGCGATTTACAAGCAGCAGATGCTCCTGAAGGAGTTAATTGGACAGCGTTGGATCGTAAGGCATTGGCCTCGATCACTTTGAGCGTAAAAACAACACAGCTGGGATACATACAAAATTGATAAACTACGAGAAGTCCATCAGCCAAGAGGTCCCGTGCGTAAGGTTTCGCTTTACAAGAAGTTGCTGAGTTTGCGCATGTCGGAAGGTCAAAGCATAACGAGTTATTTGAGCTTGTTCTGCGAAATCGTCGATCAACTTGCTGCAGTTGGAATCGAGATAAATGATGAGCTTCAGGCTATCATATTGCTTTCAAGTCTACCAGAAGGGTATGCGAATTTCGATGTCGCTATTAAGACGCGCGACAGTTTGCCGAAATTTGAAATTCTGTGTATAAAGCTGAAAGAAGAAGGAGAGCGCAAGGAGGGTGTAGAGAGACACAGCGATAATGCGCAGGCCTTTACAGTTAGGCAACGGCAGAATGGAAGTGCGAAGGTCGCCACAAAGAAGAAGCTAACAAAAGTTGTTTGCTACAAGTGTGGCGAAGTTGGACACATTACGGCGAATTGCCGGAGCGAAGTTTCACAATGTGATGAAATTAGTAGAAAAGGCGCAGTGAAAAGCATGCAGCAGCACAAGCAGTGCGGATTACTTAATGCATTGGATGCAAGTAACTTTCAGCGATCGAACTGGTGTTTGGACAGCGGAGCAACGAGTCATATGTGTTGCGATCGGCAAATGTTCTCAAAGATTGAAAAGCACAAGGAAATGATTTGTTTGGCGGACTCAGGCTTTTTGCTAGCAGAGGGCAGAGGCGAAGTTACGCTGGAAACAGATTTGTGCACATTGAACCTGGTCAATGTGTTATACGTGCCAAAGCTAATGGGCAATTTCATGTCTGTGAGTCGGGCCATTGCAAATAAATGTGTTGTGCATTTTGACGAAAAGAGCGGAAAAGTTGTGCAGGATGGCGAGTGCATACTGGAAGTTAACAGAGTTGGAAGTCTGTACACATTTCCAGGCCGAAAGCATAAATGTTATGCAGCTTTTAAATCAGACAGCGCACTGTGGCATAACAGATTCGGACACCTGAATTACGCAAGTTTGCGGAGATTGCAAACAAAGGATTGGTGCGCGGGATGGACAAGATCGGATTTTCATCGTCAGTGGCATGCAAGACGTGCATGGTCAGTAAAGTTAATGTGCAGTCTTTTCCAATTGCAACCGAAAGTCGTGCGCTAGAGCTGCTGGAACTAGTTCACACTGACGTATGTGGGCCATTCGAAACAAAGTCGATTGGCGGATCCCGATACTTTCTGACTTTTATCGATGATAAGTCACGGCGTACATTCGTATATTTCTTGAAGGGCAAAGACGAGGTGCTTAGCAAGTTCATGGAATATAAGAATCTGGTTGAGCGGCAAACAGGAAAAAAGCTCAAATGTATTCGCAGCGACAACGGGCGCGAATACGTGAACAACAAATTCAATAGTTTTCTGAAAAACAATGGGATTGCACGACAGCTAACTGTGGTATATACTCCGCAACAAAATGGTGTTGCAGAGCGGGCTAATAGGACGATAGTGGAAATGGCCAGATGCTTGTTGGTGCAGTCAGGATTGTGTCAGTCATTGTGGGCAGAGGCAGTATACACATCGGTGTATCTGCGGAACCGTGCGCCTACTAGAGCACTGATAAACATGACGCCGATGGAAGCGTGGACTGGTAAGAAGCCATCTATCAGTCACTTAAAAGTTTTTGGTTTAGTTGCAGTGGCGCAGGTAAATTCCAAGCCAAGGGCAAAGAATATCGTATGGTCGGATACGGTATGCAGACTAAAGGATATCGTCTCTATGATGAAGAGTCGAGACGAGTAGTCGAGCTACGCGATGAAGTATTTGACGAGATCGGCGCAATGAAGCAGGCAAATGGCAAGACTATAAATTTTGATTTGACAATGGGCGGAAATCAAAGAGAGACTCGAAGTGCAAGCGACGATGGAATAAAATCGAGTAACTATGATGACGACACAGATGGCAGCTGCAGCGAATCTTTTGCAAGTGTGGCAGAGGAGGAGGATATGCAGGAGTCAGCCCCACGTGCTGGGCCTGGCAGGCCAAGATTGCTGAGGACGGGTAGACCTGGACGCCCAAAGAAGCAGTACAATGTGCTAAACGCAATGGTTACAGGCGATGTAGCTGTTCCTTCATCCTATGAGGAGGCGATAAGCAGTCCAGAGGCATCGTATTGGATCGAGGCAATGGAAAAGGAGTACAAGGCTTTGATTATGAATCAAACCTGGCAGTTTGCAGACTTACCCACTAGCCAGCGGGCAATTGGATGTAAGTGGGTATTTAATCTGAAGCGGGATGGCTGCGGACAAATACAGCGTTTCAAGGCACGTTTGGTTGCGAAAGGATGCTCGCAACAGTATGGCGTGAACTATGGCGAAACGTTTTCACCTGTGTGCCGATTGGAGAGCATGCGGCTTATATTGGCACTGGCAGCAGAGTTGCAACTGCATTTGCATCAAATGGACGTATGCACGGCATACCTCAACAGCGATTTGACGGATACGGTGTATATGAAGCAACCACAAGGATATGCAGATGGCAGTCAACCGGGCAAAGTTTTGTTGCTTAAAAAGGCAATTTATGGATTAAAGCAAGCCGGAAGGGAGTGGAACTCCAAGCTTGACGGTGCCTTATTGGTTTTGCGCCGTGTGACAATGAGCCATGTCTTTACAAGCAAAAGGCTGGCGGTAACTTATCACTAATCCTGGCTTACGTTGATGATCTCCTTATAGCATGTCAAGAGAAGTTGGACTTGGACAACATCAAACGGGCGATTTCAGAGTCATTCGAATGTGTGGACAAGAGTCCGCTCGAGCTGTTCCTTGGCATGGAGATAGAGCGTGATGGCAAGCTTGGCGAGATCACCTTGGGTCATTCGCAATACATCAATGATTCTGTTGCGAAATTGGCTCAGAGGAATAAGGATCCACATAGTGAGCACCTTGCGGGCGTGAAGCATGTCCTGCGTTATCTAGCGTCTACACTGGACCTGAAGTTGCACTACAGACAGTGTGGTAAGCTGATTGAGGGTTTTGTTGACGCTGATTGGGGCGGCGACGCGGTCGAACGCAAATCATATACCGGCTATGTATACTTTCTGGCTGGTGGTCCGATATCTTGGAAATCGGAAAAGCAGCGAAGCGTGGCACTCAGCAGCACTGAAGCTGAGTATATGGCTTTGTCGATTGCTTGCAAGGAAGCGATCGTTCTGCGCAGGCTCATCATTGAAGTTGGCTGCGGCATCGATGACACCCCGACGGTGTTGCATGGTGACAACCTGAGCGCACAGCAACTAGAGATAATTATGTGCATCATTCACGATCAAAGCACATTGATATACGATACCATTTTGTGCGTCAAATTGTTAGTGAAGGTCATATTGTATTAAAGTATGTTTCGACCAATTCTATGATAGCAGACGTACTAACAAAGAATCTGCCGAAAGCAAAGCATGTTGAGTTTACAAACTTGTTAAATTTAAAGTAAATTTTTGTAAACATGCTTGCATTGAGGAAGGGTGTTGAAAATATGAATATGTCAATACCAATGCATGCATGTATAGATCAGCTGTAAGCAATATCATTACAGTGTGTGCACATAACATTAGGCACACACGAAGAATACCCATTATGTTATAATCATGTTAGCTAACAGCGTTAATTTAGTCGTGAATAAATACTCCGAGAATGAACACGTAGAAAGCGGTATTTGCGTTTTACTCTGTACCCTTGAACTTTCCTGCTCGTGGAATTACTAGCTTCAACATGTTTTCGTAAGGGGAATTACAACCTACTTAATCAGCTTATTTATTCAACTGATTGGTATTTCTTAGACAATGCTGTTGATATAGATTTAGATATTAAAAGATTCTACGAAAACATACAGTTGTGTGCAATGAAATAGTAGTGCCGCAGCCCAAAGCATTTAAACCTCAATTCTGACTTTTTTTGCCTTTCAAATTGACCAAACTAATTTTTTTTTAATAGATGAGAATGTTAAGCTTAGAAAAACCAAAAGGTTCAGGTGTTTTTGTTTAGATTTGTGTTTTTTATGATGCGTTTTGAGATTTACCCCAAAAATCGACTGTGCAATAAAATAGTAGTGCTTATCAAAAATATGTCAAAAAGTTAAAAAATTACACAAAACCCGATGTTAGTAAATGTAATTTAATTATTTTCTAATATAAATTTAATGACTTTTGGGTACTCTTCCTTTTTTTGTGATATAGGGGGGACATTTTCCCATTGAGGACTGAAAATTTATGGTTAGCGTAGGAAATCTTGCTAAGAACCATGGTAACGCCCACCAGGAAATTGAAATTGGTTGGATACCCTTCCCTTATGCTTTTTAATTCCAAACACAATAGTAAGAACCTTTAAATTTTCTTCGCCGAACGAAAAATACCAATTTTCGATGGCAGATACGATCCGCGATATAGGAAGACCATCCTCTTGACTATTTGTCATCGACCTATTTCAGATATTTTAAGTGCGAAAAGTTCCAGACTGCTGTCCGTTTTGACACCAGAGTATATGGATACGTAAATCAAATTATAACAAGTAAGAGTGCTCTAGTCGGGAGTGCCCGACTACGAGATACCCTGAACCCAGTCCTTACAATCATTCGTACTGCTCTAAACACACACATGCTGCAGTACAAGCAGTACAAGCAGTGCAAGCGGTTTAAGCAGTTAGCTTGCTTTTCGCTGAGCCCCACACAATGGAAAGTTAAATCTTAAATTACTTCTGTGTTTATTGTCCGATCTTATTGAAATTTTTGGGGCAAGCAATTGTCGATAATATGTGTTACCAAACCAAATTGCAAGGTCGTACCTTCAAAAATGCGGTTTTTATTTTTGGGGGGTTTGGGGTGTGGTATCCAAAAAGTGAAATATTTGTTACATGTGTATGCTATTCGAGATTATACATGCCAAATTTGGGGTCTCTAGCTTTTATAACTTTGAAGTTATGTCCCAAAAACGCTAGTCTAAAATCAAAATTTATCGATAACTTTTGAATGCGATGAGTTATCGATCAAATGAAATAAACTTGATCTGTCCCGGGATTAGGAGAACTTATGGTCCAAATATGAAGTCTCTAGCTCTTGTAGTCTCTGATATCTGTGTGTTCATACAGACGGACAGACAGACGGACATGGCTAGATCGACTCGGCTGTTGATACTGATCAATAATATATATACTTTATATGGTCGGAGATGCTTCCTTATGCCTGTTACATACATTTGCACAAAACCATAATACCCTTTACCCATTTTTAATGGGATCAGGGTATAAAAAAGGTCATGTGCCTGACTACTGAAATGGTGAGCGAAGTATTATGAACTGATGGGTGGCCAAATTATTTTATTTGGTGGAATAAGTTCCAAATAGTATATTTCTTGCCTACGGGATACTGAATACGAGCCAAAGTATAGTTTCGAGAAGATTCAGTGTGGCCCTGCATTTCGTGAGCAGACCTTGGCCCTATACTGTCGATCTATGCTAGTCTGTGCCAAGTAGTGATCATTTAAATATTAAAGGATGCTCTGCAAATAAATTCTAGTTATACAAAATAAATAAAATAGATGTTTCAACAGGATAACGGCCCCTTGTATACTAGTAAAACGGGTCAAGAGTATCTTGCATTTCAGGAAATCGTCACAATGCCACGCTTAGCTCAGCCCCTGGACTTTAAAGTAATAGAAAGTTTGTTTGGATCTGTCAAACGATTCATTGTAATAATAAATAAATTATGTACAACACACTTTTAGCAACAGGGCTAAGAGATATTGGCTAAAATCACTGACAAGGGTAAGGATCTTAATAGCTCTATGCCACGTCCATACATAATTAACCAAATATGATTTATATTGATGAAGTGGACCCAAAAACAAAAAAATATAAAACATAAATCATTCAGTTTACTTAAGTTTACTAATTTTTTTTGATCAAAATAGTTGGCACTACTATTTTAATGCACAGCATAATTATACCTTTTCGAAGAAAATAGTATATTAAGTTTGTGCTGAAGTTTGTAACGCATAGATGGAAACGTCGGAGACCCCCACAATTTACTGCCAGTATGCTTAGAATGACAAAACAAATTGATCTAGCCATGTCCGTCTGTCTGTCTGTATGTATGCAAACTAGTCCCTCAGTTTTTGAGCTATCGTGATAAAACTTTGCACAGAGACTTATTATTCAAGGGGACAGCACATTGGTCGGAACCGGCCAGATCGGACCACTATATCTTATAGCTGCCATACAACAAGAAGTCGGTTTTGGCCATAAATCCCATGTTTTCAAAGCTATCGCAATGAAAATTCGCACAGATACTTATTATTCAAAATGTCAGCACATTGATCTGAGCCGGCCGGATCGGACCACTATATCTTGTAGATGCCATACACCTGGAAAAAATGAAATATTCTTAAAACAAAAAAAATAAATGCCACGTGATAAAATGAATTATTACAGCATATGAAAGTGCTGCAGTTGGCAGAATGAAAATTGTCTAAAGGTTCGAAAAGAGTATAAAATCTTCGGAACGCCGAAGATAATCCTTTCCAACTTGTTTTTCCATTTTTTTATACCCTGTACCCATTAAAAATGGGTAAAAAGGGTATTATGGAGTTGTGCAAAAGTATGTAGTAGGCATAAGGAAGCATCTCCGACCATATAAAGTATATATATTCTTGATCAGTATCAACAACCGAGTCGATCTAGCCATGTCCGTCTGTCTGTCCGTCCGTTTGTCCGTCTGTCTGTATGAACACGCAGATATCAGAGACTATAAGAGCTAGAAACTTCATATTTGGAATATAAGTTCTCCTAGTCCCGGGACAGATCTAGTTTATTTCATTTGTTCGATAACTCGTCGCATTCAAAAGTTATCGATAAATTTCGATTTTAGACTAGCGTTTTTGGGACATAGCTTCAAAGATATAAGAGCTAGAGACCTAGAATTTGGCATGCATAATCTCGAATAGCATACACATGTAACAACTTTTTTTTTGTATACCACCCCTAATTCCCCCAAAGTTGAAAAGGTACGACCTTGCACTTTGTTTTGGTCACACATATTATTGACAATTGTATGTCCCATTTCAGTAAGATCGGACAATAAACACAGAAGTTATTTGAGATTTAACTTTGCATTGTATGGGGTCTCAGCGAAAAGCAAGCTAACTGCTTGAACTGCATGCACTGCTTGCAGTATGTGTGTGCTTGTATGTATGCACACTATTAGGCAAGTATTAATGGAAGTCAGAACTGGGTTCAGGGTATCTCCTAGTCGGGCACTCCCGACTAGAGCACTCTTACTTGTTTAATTTGGCTCTGGTATGAAAACTAATAGAAGTATATGGCCGCAACAACTTTAAATAATCTTTACTTTTTAAAACATCGTAAATAAAATTCGGGATTGGGAGATAAACGGACCCACACCTTAATTGTCTATTTGTGTGGCCTCCTCGTGGTATCTTCCGGAGTACTAGATCCAATGTGTGTCTGGCAATGTACGCTAATTCGAACGACGAAAAATATATATTGTAATCAACATAAAACTATTGCCGTGGCGTTGTCCCCGTTATACAACGGGGTCGGCCAAATAAATTCATTTTACCCACGGGTACCTTGGTACCTTAACCACAAAAAAACAAGTAAGAGTGCTCTAGTCGGGAGTGCCCGACTAGGAGATACCCTGAACACAGTCCTTACAATCATTCGTACTACTCTAAACTCACACATGCTGCAGTACAAGCAGTACAAGCAGTGCCAGCGGTTTAAGCAGTTAGCTTGCTCTTTCGCTGAGCCCCACACAATGGAAAGTTAAATCTTAAATAACTTCTGTGTTTATTGTCCGATCATATTGAAATTTTTGGGGCAAACAATTGTCGATAATATGTGTGACCAAACCAAATTGCAAGGTCGTACCTTTTTTGAACTTTTGGGGGGTTTGGGGGGTGGTATCCAAAAAGTGAAATATTTGTTACATGTGTATGCTATTCGAGATTATACATGCCAAATTTGGGGCCTCTAGCTTTTATAACTTTGAAGTTATGTCCCAAAAACGCAAGTCTGAAATCGAAATATATCGATAACTTTTAAACGGTACGAGTTATCGATAAAATGAAAAAAACTTGATCTGTCCCGGGATTAGAAGAACTTATGTTCCAAATATGAAGTCTCTAGCTCTTGTAGTCTCTGATATCTGTGTGTTCATACAGACAGACGGACAGACGGACGGACAGACGGACGGACAGACAGACGGACATGGCTAGATCGACTCGGTTGTTGATACTGATCAAGAATATATATACTTTATATGGTCGGAGATGCTTCCTTATGCCTGTTACATACATTTGCACAAAACCATAATACCCTTTTTACCCATTTTTAATGGGTTCAGGGTATAAAAAATTAAGTTCGCGATTAACTGCACTTCAGAACAAGTAAGAGTGCTCTAGTCGGGAGTGCCCGACTAAGAGATACCCTGAACCCAGTCCTTACAATCATTCGTACTACTCTAAACACACACATGCTGCAGTACCAGCAGTACAAGCAGTGCAAGCGGTTTAAGCAGTTAGCTTGCTCTTTCGCTGAGCCCCACACAATGGAAAGTTAAATCTTAAATAACTTCTGTGTTTATTGTCCGATCTTATTGAAATTTTTGGGGCAAGCTAATTGTCGATAATATGTGTTACCAAATCAAATTGCAAGGTCGTACCTTCAAAAATGCGTTTTTTTAACTCTTGGGGGGTTTGGGGGGTGGTATCCAAAAAGTGAAATATTTGTTACATGTGTATGCTTCGAGATTATACATGCCAAATTTGGGGTCTCTATCTCTTATAACTTTAAAGTTATGTCCCAAAAACGCAAGTCTAAAATCAAAATTTATCGATAACTTTTGAATGCGATGAGTTATCGATCAAATGAAATAAACTTGATCTGTCCCGGGATTAGGAGAACTTATGTTCCAAATATGAAGTCTCTAGCTCTTGTAGTCTCTGATATCTGTGTGTTCATACAGACGGACAGACGGACAGACAGACGGACATGGCCAGATCGACTCGGCTGTTGATACTGATCAGCAATATATATACTTTATATGGTCGGAGATGCTTCCTTATGCCTGTTACATACATTTGCACAAAACCATAATACCCTTTTTACCCATTTTTAATGGGTTCAGGGTATAAAAACTTGACTTTTTGGTACTGCCACACTTTTGAGAGTGCATAAATTATATGGCTGCGCAGACAACCAACGGTAAATTTTTTAAATACATATGAAAAAGTGTGCTCACGTGTTGCCTGTTAATATGCTCTTGTGCTGCGTTACATAAAAATCTAAAACAAATCCACAAAATATGAAATTGCTGCTGTACCTGCTGTTGTGCGCGACATGCATCTGCAGCGGCGCCGCCGGCAACTCAAAATCCACGTCCCCCTCAGCTTCCATAATGGAAGTCGAAAAGCTTCGTAGTGAACTGAAGTCCGCTTTCGAGGCGGGCGAAGAAGCGCCGGTAAGTTGAATGCCAGGTTATTGAGCATATTTGACCATTTGGAGTACGTACAGGAAGGCGTCATAGTGCAACCAGCCTGGACAAAGCAGGGTCAGAAACCTATTGCCATTGCCAAGCCTAGCAAGGTTATTGTGAACGAATCCGCACTGAAAGCAACAGAGACCCTGCGCTCTGAGATCAAGCAGGCGGTCGCCACTCAGGGTCAAACCGAGCAAGTGCGTCAGCTGGAGGCCGCCATTAAAGCGAAGGCAGGCGACACACAGAATCAAGCGGTTGTTGGGAGTGAGCGTGATATGCTAGGCAGCCGTCAGGCTCCGGACAACGAAGCCAATGTGGTGGATGCCACATCGCTCGATATCTATCTGGCGCAACTGCAGCAATTGCAGCTGTCCAAGCGGCGCACGCGTGAAATGCTCGTGCTCAGTCGCGTCGTAGAGGATCTGCGATTTACGCTGGGGGAAGATGTGTCGCAATGGCTGCAGCTGCAGCACAATGGCAGCGTCTACTTTGTGGGTCGACGAAGCCAAGATGTACTACTATGGCAGCAGCAAGCTCTCATCGATGGCACCGACTCTGTCAGCTATAAGCCATTGCAACCGTTACCTGTGCCGACGGGCATTGATGCAATGCTCAGTTACGAGCGCTGGAACTCTAAGGCGCAGCAACCCGAGAGTTTGCTGCTGCTGTCCACGCAACAGCAGATGCGCTGGTATCGCCTGGAGGTGGGCGTCGGCTTGGCACAGTTCTGGCAGTGGCCGCTGGGTAGCAATATTAGCAATATGCTGCCGTTTGTTGTGGAAAATCGCGATTATATCGCAATGGTGCACAAACGAACCCTTAACACTTATGCATATAATGTGGATGGCCTGGAGTTCTGGATTGTGCAGCGCCTGCAGCTGGAGCAGTCGATCACGGCGCTAGCCGTGCTGGACACAGGTCGCGATTTACTGCTGGCCGTGGGCCAGTCTGATGAGGTGCTCATCTATGGGCATAACATGTGTGATCTGGCTTCAGACGCAGGACTGCAGCTGCGCCAACGTCTGGAAGCACCAAAGATCGCTGACATTGCCACCTTCCAAATGGGCGGACGCAGCTATCTGGCTCTGGGTGGTCAGCGGCCACAGGTTCTCGCCTATGTACAGGGCCAGTTGGTGCCCAAAACGCTGCTGGGTCAGAACTTTGGTCTGGTCGAGCTCTTCCTGCCCGTGCCGGTGCGCAGTTATCGGGATGATCTGCTGCTGCTTGTGCAGCATCGCGTGAATTTTGACACGCACACGCTGCTCCAGCTGGATGTGCTCGTCTGGAATGGTGAGGCTTTCGAGGCTAGCCCATCAACGCCGTGTGAGCTGGGCACACAAACACTTAATGGGGCCGGTTGCATGCTCGATGAACAGCGAGACGAGGGCTTAGCGGGTGCGGTGCTGCTGCGTCAGTTGCTGCCGCCTTTGCTGCTAGTGCCGCGACTGGCGGCCACCTCTGGTCTGTTTCGGCTACACACACAACTGCTGCCACGCAACTCAGAGCTACATGATCTGCAAGAGATACAGGACTTTATACGCGACTGGGTGAATGAGCAGGACAATCTGCTTAAGCTCACTGAGCAGCTACTCCAAGCAACAGCAGTGCCCGAGCTAAAACATTACGCGAAGCTTAATACCCCGCTGCTCATCAATGAAGGCGCCGTTCTGGAGACACTCCATGTGAATGAGGAGCCTTGGAGGCCAGCGGATGCTGCGGTGGTTCTGCATGACCTGCTGCAGCAGATACGTCAGTTAAAACAACAGCTTCAAGGCTTAGGCAGCGGTCGTTCAAAGCGTCAGCCGCAGCTCTTCAGCTATGACTATGATCAGTTAGACTTTGTTGTCGTTCAAGGACAGGAGCTCAACATCAAGAAGTTGAACAACGTAGCATTGTACGTACAGAATGCCACTCTGCAATTGAACGGTTCAATCAATGCGCAACGTCTGGAACTGCTGCAGTCGAAGCCATCTAAGCAACTCGAATCCTTGCCGTCCAGTAGGCAACAGCGCCTGCAACAAACCGATGATATAAACTGCGAACTTATCAATGGCTTGAAGTGGACACAATTCATACAGCAGTTGGTCTGGCGTCTAGAGCCGCTTCAGCTTCCAAAGCTTCTGGTGCAAGGCGTAAGTTGATGTTCACCATGTGCTTTTATAAAAGCAGTTGTGTTAACCAACTTTTCCTTCTTTTAGGCTGTTGTTTTTGAGGACTCGCTGCATTTGAGTGCGCTAAATGAGCTGAACTTTCCCGGCGACTATCTGTGGTCACAAAGCAGCTCCACAAGCATCGTTCACTCCCTCAAACAGTTTACCAACACATTGTGTACTTTGTTAAAAAAAACGAAAGCTGTTTAGCTTTGCTCATGTGCATCTTTGTCTATTTTCAGCGGCGAATATGGTGGACACTTCAGGCAGTATCAATGGGGTCGATCCCTCGTATGCGGTTACATTGAGCGATGGACAGGATTGGCCGGGTTGGATCACATTTACACAACTAAAAGTGTCCGAGGAGCTGGAGGTGATTACTTTGAAGAGTCATATTTAACTCAATTGCAAATAATTATACTTTGCACCAATAGGCAAAACTTTATATACACCTTTAAGCATGTGTGCAAAGTTTCATTGCGATATCATTGAAAACATGGGATTTATGGACAAATCCGGCTTCCAGTTGTATGGCAGCCATAAGACATAGTGGTCCGATCCGGCCGGTTCTGACCAATGTACTGTCCCTTTGAATAATAATTCTCAGTGCAAAGTTTTATAGCGATAGCTCTGACAGACAGACAGACGGACATGGCTAGATCAATTTGTTTTGTCATTATAAGCAGACTGGCAGTAACTTTTGGGGTCTCCGACCCTTCCTTCTATGCGTTACAAACTTCAGCACAAACTTAATATAATATTTTCTTCGAAAAGAGTAAAACAACATATTGTGACCGATTTTTCCTATGGGAGATATGTTATAAGGTAGTTTGATCGTAATAATTTTTTGCCAAAATATCAGGAGCATAATAGCATTCGTAGCTGGTGAGATTGGTACGAGTATCATGAAAAACTATAGTTTTTATACTCAAATACCAAAGGTGTTCATAGTACATATATTGGTTTTGATCAATGTCCGTCATGCTGTCCGTCTGTCTGTATGAATGCATTATTAAGATTTTTGTGCCACGTCGACTGGGAGGCATGCTAAATTGATATCATGTCTGTACACCTAAAATCTCAAATCAATAAAACATGATTCTTTTCCCATTCAAAAGCAGGAGTCATCGAATTCGGTATGTAGATTGCTGGTAGCCTCCTTTTGAATTGACCAAGCATGATATATTTACACAGATGAGAATGTTAGATTTAGAAAAATCAAAAGGTTAGTGTGCTTCTATTTCGATTTGTGTTTTTATATTCTGAACCCATTAAAAATGGGTAAAAAGGGTATTATGGTTTTGTGCAAATGTATGTAACAGGCATAAGGAAGCATCTCCGACCATATAAAGTATATATATTATTGATCAGTATCAACAGCCGAGTCGATCTAGCCATGTCCGTCTGTCTGTCCGTCTGTCCGTCTGTCTGTCTGTATGAACACACAGATATCAGAGACTACAAGAGCTAGAGACTTCGTATTTGGAACATAAGTTCTCCTAATCCCGGGACAGATCAAGTTTATTTCATTTGATCGATAACTCATCGCATTCAAAAGTTATCGATAAATTTTGATTTTAGACTAGCGTTTTTGGGACATAACTTCAAAGTTATAAAAGCTAGAGACCCCAAATTTGGCATGTATAATCTCGAATAGCATACACATGTAACAAATATTTCACTTTTTGGATACCACCCCCCAAACCCCCCAAAAGTTAAAAAAACGCATTTTTGAAGGTACGACCTTGCAATTTGGTTTGGTAACACATATTATCGACAATTGCTTGCCCCAAAAATTTCAATAAGATCGGACAATAAACACAGAAGTTATTTAAGATTTAACTTTCCATTGTGTGGGGCTCAGCGAAAGAGCAAGCTATCTGCTTAAACCGCTTGCACTGCTTGTACTGCTTGTACTGCAGCATGTGTGTGTTTAGAGTAGTACGAATGATTGTAAGGACTGGGTTCAGGGTATCTCCTAGTCGGGCACTCCCGACTAGAGCACTCTTACTTGTTTATGATGCATTTTGATAATTACCCCAAAAAAACTGTTCACTAAAGTACTAGTGCTTAGCAGAAATATGTTAAACATCGTAGTCCCGGGACAGATCAAGTATAATCTCGAATTTCATACACATTTTAAAAATATATCACTTTGTGGGTACCACCCCCCAATCCCCCCAAAAGTTCAAAAAACGCATTTTTGAAGGTATGACCTTGCAATTTAGTTTGGTCACACATTTTATGGCCAATATTATGTCCTACAACTTTCAGAAGATCGGACAATAAACACAGAAGTTATATAAGATTTTACTTTCCATTGTGTGGGGCTCAGTGAAAAGCAAGTTAACTGCTTGCAGTATGTGATTGTTTGTATGTATGCACACTACTAGGCAAGTATGAATGGATGTCGGAACTGTGTTCAGGGTATCTTCTAGTCGGGCACTCCCGACTAGAGCACTCTTACTTGTTGTTCTAAGGCATTGGTAGCAAATGAATTTGATTACAGTTATTTTATATTTTAAAAGCAGAATAAGAAACAAGTGAGAACGTTGCAGTCGGGCGGAGCCGACTGCGTAATACTCTGATACCATTTTAAGAACAGCTGAAAGCAAGTGAACAGAAAATTTTTGGTCGATCTTAAGAGGGGGTGACCAGAAGTCTATTTACCAATTTTGGTGACTCTAGCTCTAAAACTGTGGAAGATATAAGCTTTCGCGATTTTTGGGGGCGGGAAGGGGCGTGGCCCCAAAAAATTTGGCCGATCTTTAGAGGGAGTGACAAGAAGTCTATTTTACAAATTTCTTGACTCTAGCTCTAAAACTGTGGAAGATATACATTTTCGCGATTTTTGGGGGCGGGAGGGGGCGTGGCCCCAAATTTTTTTTACCGATATTTAGAGGGGCTGACCAGAATTCTATCTTCCAAGTTTAATGACTCTAGCTCTGAAACTGTGGAAGATATAAATTTTCGCGGTTTTTGGGGGCGGGAGGGGGCGGGGCCCCAAAATTTTTTGCTGATCTTTAGAAGGGCTGACAATAAGTCTATCCTCCAATTTTGGTGACTCTAGCTCTAAAACTGTGGAAGATATACATTTTCGCGATTTTTGGGGGCGGGAGGGGGCGGGGCCCCAAAATTTTTTGCCGATCTTTAGGGGGGCTGACAATAAGTCTATCCTTCAATTTTGGTGGCCCTAGCTCTTAAACTGTGCGAGATATAGGCTTCCGTGTTTCGTGGGGGCGGGGTGGCTGGGGGGCGTTCCAGTGGGCGTGGCCGGAAAATCCAGGACGCAATCTTTTGGGCTGGTCAGCCCTAGTCTAAATTCCAAATTTGGGGACTCTAGCTTCAAAATTGCGGGAAATATACACGTGTTATCGAATTGTGCATTCATGTATATCGATTTTCGCGATTACGGGGGCGGGAGTGGGCGTGGTCGAAATTTTGTTTCTGTAATCTGTAGAGGACGTCACCAGTAATATATATTCCAAATATGGTGACTTTAGCTCTAAAACTGCGGGAGATATAAGCATTTCAAATTAATTTTGGAGGGGGGCTGGTGGGCGTAATAATGGGCGTGGCCGATTAACCTAGGATCCAATTTTTTCGGGAGGTCACCAGCAATATACCTACCAAATTTGATTACTCTAGCTTCAAAATTGTGGGAGTTATTCACGTTTAATCGATTTGTGATTTGAGGTGTATCGACATGTTATCGATTTGCCAGCCTCCCAGTGGGCGTGGCATAAATTTGGAATAAACTTGATCTGAAGCAGATAGCTATAATCATAACGCAAAAGATTTCAAGAGTCTATCTAATATCGTTTCGGAAATACGCGCGTTCATCCAGACAGACAGACGGACGGACGGACAGACGGACAGACGGACGGCCTGACGGACATTCGACAAAACCAATATACTATGAGTACCTTCGGTATCAGAGTATAAAAATTAAAATAATTATTGGTCGCCGCCGCTAGGAATCGAACCAGTAACGCCACTTTATCCCTTACGCCACAAGCAGTTTTGATGATCGATGACAAAATGGCTTGAAGAGCAGACTGTCAAAAGCTTACTTGTTTTGCTTTTTACTGCTTACACCAAGCAGTTTTAACAAGTAGGAGTGCTCTAGTCGGGAGTGCCCGACTACGAGATACCCTGAACCCTCTCCTTACAATCATTCATACTAATCTAAGCACACACATGCTGCAGTATAAGCAGTGCATGCGGTTTAAGCAGTTAGCTTGCTTTTTCGCTGAGCCCCACACAATGGAAAGTTAAATCTTAAATAACTTCTATGTTTATTGTCCGATCTTATTGAAATTTGGGGCAAACAATTGTCAATAATATGTGTGACCAAACCAAATTTCAAGGTCGTACCTTCAAAAATGGGTTTTTTGAACTTTTTGGGGGTTTGGGGGGTGGTATCCAAAAAGTGAAATATTTGTTACATGTGTATGTTATTCGAGATTATACATGCCAAATTTGGGGCCTCTAGCTTTTATAACTTTGAAGTTATGTCCCAAAAACGCAAGTCTGAAATCGAAATTTATCGATAACTTTTAAACGGTACGAGTTATCGATAAAATGAAATAAACTTGATCTGTCCCGGGATTAGGAGAACTTATGTTCCAAATATGAAGTCTCTAGCTCTTGTAGTTCCTGATATCCGCGTGTTCATACAGACAGACGGACGGACGGACGGACGGACGGACGGACGGACAGACAGACAGACGGACATGGCTAAATCGACTCGACTGTTGATACTGATCAAGAATATATATACTTTATATGGTCGGAGATGCTTCCTTATGCCTGTTACATACTTTTGCACAAAACCATAATACCCTTTTTACCCATTTTTAATGGGTTCAGGGTATAAAAATCGCTGACAAACTCGATTATACTGTTTGTTTTTATACCCTGAACCCATTAAAAATGGGTAAAAAGGGTATTATGGTTTTGTGCAAATGTATGTAACAGGCATAAGGAAGCATCTCCGACCATATAAAGTATATATATTATTGATCAGTATCAACAGCCGAGTCGATCTAGCCATGTCCGTCTGTCTGTCCGTCTGTCTGTCTGTATGAACACACAGATATCAGAGACTACAAGAGCTAGAGACTTCATATTTGGAACATAAGTTCTCCTAGTCCCGGGACAGATCAAGTTTATTTCATTTGATCGATAACTCATCGCATTCAAAAGTTATCGATAAATTTTGATTTTAGACTAGCGTTTTTGGGACATAACTTCAAAGTTATAAAAGCTAGAGAGCCCAAATTTGGCATGTATAATCTCGAATAGCATACACATGTAACAAATATTTCACTTTTTGGATACCACCCCCCAAACCCCCCAAAAGTTAAAAAAACGCATTTTTGAAGGTACGACCTTGCAATTTGGTTTGGTAACACATATTATCGACAATTACTTGCCCCAAAAATTTCAATAAGATCGGACAATAAACACAGAAGTTATTTAAGATTTAACTTTCCATTGTGTGGGGCTCAGCGAAAAGCAAGCTAACTGCTTAAACCGCTTGCACTGCTTGTACTGCAGCATGTGTGTGTTTAGAGCAGTACGAATGATTGTAAGGACTGGGTTCAGGGTATCTCGTAGTTGGGCACTCCCGACTAGAGCACTCTTACTTGTTTCACGTGGCATTGTTATACTCTGATACCGAAGGTACTCATAGTATATTGGTTTTGTCGGATGTCCGTCAGGCCGTCCGTCTGTCTGGATGAACGCACGTAGGACTCTAGCTTCAAATTGCGGGAAATATACACGTGTTATCGAATTGTGCATTCATGTATATCGATTTTCGCGATTACGGGGGCGGGAGTGGGCGTGGTCTGTGATCTGTAGAAGTCGTAATTAGTAATATATATTCCAAATATTGTGACCTTAGCTCTAAAACTGCGGGAGATATAAGCATTTCAAATTATTTTGAGAGTGGGGCTGGTGGGCGTAATAATGGGCGTGGCCGATAAACCTAGCATCCAATTTTTTCTGGAGGTCACCAGCAATATACCTACCAAATTTGATCACTCTAGCTTTAAAATTGTGGCAAATATTCACGTTTAATCGATTTGTGATTTGAGGTGTATCGACATGTTATCGATTTGCCAGCCTCCCAGTGGGCGTGGCATAAATTTTAAATAAACTTGATCTGAAGCAGATAGCTATAATCATAACACAAAAGACTTCAAGAGTCTATCTAATATCGTTTCGGCAATACGTGCGTTCATCCAGACAGACAGACGGCCAGACGGACGGCCTGACGGACATCCGACAAAACCAATATACTATGAGTACCTTCGGTATCAGAGTATAAAAATTAAAATAAATGACCAGTCGCCGCTAGGAATCGAACCAGTACCTTTCGTTTGCCAGGGCGCGACATTATCCCTTACGCCACAAGCAGTTTTAATGATCGATGACAAAATCGCAGACTGTCAAAAGCTTTCTTGCGCTTGGGTATGTTTGCTCATATGCACTTGTTTTTCAAAATATTTAATGACGCATATCTTCGCTGTTTATGACTCAATCGATTTGCGATTTTACCCATTGATGAGTTATAAGGATGTTCGAGTGTACAAGAAAAGCAATTGAAAGCAATTGCTTTGAAAACATCAGATTTATGGCCTAAACCGACTTCGAGTTGTATGACAGCTATAAGATATAGTGGTCCGATCCGGTTGGCTCCAACCAATGTGATATATGTTTGAATAATAAGTATATGTACAAAGTTTTATCGGATAGCTTTGAAAACATGGGATTTATGACCAAAACCGACTTCAAGTTGTATGACAGCTATAAGATACAGTGATCCGATCCGGCGGCTCCGACCAATGTGCTGTCCCCTTGAATAATAACATACAGACAGACAGACGGACATTGCTAGATCAATTTGTTTTGTTTTTCTAAGCGTACTGGCAGTAACTTTTGGGGGTCTCAGACGCTTCCTTCTATGCGTTACAAGCTTCAGCACAAACTTAATATACTATTTTCTTCGAAAAGAGTATAAAAAGTTATATTCTACTGGGAAACATTGTTTTGTAAAATCAAGTAGACTTGAGAGTATAAATTTGTAAATAAACTGAGTGCGAAGCTGGTGGGGAGCAAACAAAAAGCCATAATAAGATTTCGTAACTTTAATTAAGAAATTTAGAAACAAAAATTTGCACTTATGAAAACAAACAAAGCTACACAAGTAAAATTGGACACCAGACGATAGCTAAAACATGTAAGAGTGCTCTAGTCTAGAGTGCCCGACTACGAGATACCCTGAACCCAGTCCTTACAATAATTCATACTAATATAAACACACACATGCTGCAGTACAAGCAGTGCAAGCGGCTTAAGCAGTTAGCTTGCTTTTTCGCTGAGCCCCACACAATGGAAAGCTAAATCTTAAATAACTTCTGTTTTTATTGTCCGATCTTATTAAAATTTTTGGGGCAAACAATTGTCAACAATATGTGTGACCAAACCAAATTGCAAGGTCGTACCCTCAAATGATATTTTGGAGGGTTTGGGGGGTGGTATCCAAAAAGTAAAATATTTGTTACATGTGTATGCTATTCGAGATTGTACATGCCAAATTTGGGGCCTCTAGCTCTTATAACTTTGAAGTTATGTTCCAAAAACTCTAGTCTGAAATCGAAATTTATCGATAACTTTTGAATGCGACGAGTTATCGATCAAATGAAATAAGCTTGATCTGTCCCGGGATTAGGAAAACTTATGTTCCAAAGATGGAGTCTCTAGCTCTTGTAGTCTCTGATATCCGCGTGTTCATACAGACGGACATGACTAAATCGACTCGGCTTTTGATACTGATCAAGAATATATATACTTTATATGGTCGGAGATGCTTCCTTATGCCTGTTACATACTTTTGCACAAAACCGTAATACCCTTTTTACCCATTTTTAATGGGTTCAGGGTATAATTAGCAGTTTCGATCTCATTTTGCCTTGTTAGCCTGTAATCCTCAAAAAAATTTACCTAAAAAAAAAATTTTTCAAAATATTTCGATCTTACACCTAAGATGTCACACGCTCGCAACTTTATATAAGAGCCGTGATCACAAATATTAATATTTTTCAGCAAGGTTTTTTTTTTATATCAATTGTTATTAAAATCTCTGTTTGGTCGCAAAATTTAATGATCTCTATGCAAGAACTTTCGACGCACTGACAACAAATGTTGTTTTTCGTCGGTGCACGGTAGATCGAAATATGCGATAAGGCAATGCGAAAACTTACAGTTATTTACTATCGCATAGTTTCTTATGCACTTTTTATACTCTTTTCGAAGAAAATAGTATATTAAGTTTGTCCTGAAGTTTGTAACGCATAGAAGGAAGCGTCGGAGACCCCCGAAAGTTACTGCCAGTATGCGTAGAATGACAATACGAATTGATCTAGCCATGTCCGTCTGTCTGTCTGTCTGTCTGTCTGTCTGTCTGTCTGTCTGTCTGTATGTATGCAAACTAGTCCCTCAGTTTTTGAGCTATCGCAATAAAATTTTGCACAGACACTTATTATTCCAGGGGACAGCACATTGGTCGGAGCCGGCCGGATCGGACCACTATATCTTATAGCTGCCATACAACTCGAAGTCGGTTTTGGCCATATATCCCATGTTTTTTAATCTATCGCGATTAAACTTTGCACAGATACTTATTATTCAAAGAGACATCACATTGGTTGGAGCCGGCCGGATCGGATCACTATATCTTATAGCTGCTATACAACTGTATATTCTTATTAATTCTTAAAACAAAAAAAAAAAAATGTTACGCGACAAAACGATTTTGTACAGCTTATGAAATTTCAGTGGTGCAGTTGGCAGAGTGAAAATTGCCTATAGGTTCGAAAAGAGTATAAAATCTTCGGCACGCCGAAGATAATCCTTCCCCACTTGTTTTTACTCTCTTAACCTTCAGAAAGATTTTAAAACAAAACATGCATTAAAATGACACAAATGATAAAAATTGCGCTGGCGCGACTTTACATTCGATTATCTCAAAGTGCGTTTTAAATAAACTCAATTTTTTTTAAAATTAGTTAAATTTGATTGTTTTACTACGAAAATATGATAACACAAAGTGTTTTCAAGAACTTTTAATTTTTTTGTCTCGGTGGACCTTGCCGTGGAAGTGCCCATATATTAAAGGAAGTTCTGCAAATAAAATCTAGTTGGGAAACATAATTAAATTAAGTTTTTGAACAGGATAACGGCCTCTAGAATACTATTATAACAGGTTAAGTGTATCTTGCATCTCAAAAAATCGTCAGAATGGACAGCCTCTGGACCTTAAGTAATAAACCATTTTTTAGGAGTTGTCAAACGTAAAAGGTACATTCACAGCTCCAATAAACCAAAGATGATTTATATAGATGTATTTGACCCAAAAATAAAATAGAAACAACTGGGATAGGAGTATCTTCGGCGTGCCGAATTTTTTATACTCTTTTCGAACCTTTAGGCAATTTTCACTCGGCCAACTGCACCACCAAAATTTCATATTCTGTAAAAAATCGTTTTTTCGCGTGACATTTTTTTTCTTCTAAGAATTGGTATAATATAAATTGAAATTTGTCTTTTGAATTATTAAATTTAAACTACTTTATGTTAAAAAAAAATTTGACAAAATTTCAAATATTGAAAAAGGCTTCCTGCTCTTCCAAAATATTAAATGACGCATATCTTCGCTGTTTATAACCCAATCATTTTGAAATTTTTAACATAAATTAATAAGTATGTTCAAGTGTACAAGAAAATTGAAGGCGATAGCTTTGAAAATATCGGATATATTGCCAAAACCGACTTCCAGTTATATGGCAGCTATAAGGTATAGTGGTCAAATCCAATGTGCTGTCCCGTTAAATAATATCTGAGAATCTCAGCAAAATTACATTGCGATAGCTTAAAAAACATGGGTTATATGGGCAAAACCGACTTCGAGTTGTATGGCAGCTATAAGATATAGTGTTCCGATCCGGCTGGTTTCGACTAATGTGCTGTCCCTTTGAATAATAAGTATCTGTGTAAAACATGGGATATATGGCTAAAGCCGACTTCGAGTTGTATGGCAGCTATAAGATATAGTGGCCCGATCCGGCTGGTTCCGATAATTGTGCTGTGCAAAGTTTCATCGCGATAGCTCAAAAACCTAGCTCAAAAACCTAGGGCCTAGATACCATACATACAGAAAGACAGACGGACATGGCCAGATCAATATATTTTGTCATTCGAAGCTACTGGAGGTAACTTTTAGGGGTCTCCGACGCTTCCTTCTATGCATTACACTCTTCAGCACAAAGTGACCATACTATACTATTCGAAAAAAAATATTAAAATGTTCCGGCTTAATGTATATATAACATATGTATGAACGTGTCAGATATAGTGCTATATTGTCTTTCGCCAAAAACCAATCTGACCACATTTATAATTTACAAAAGTTTTAGAAAATCGCAAAA
>JAWNLL010000178.1:0-46849 GCA_035042425.1 Drosophila flavopinicola | reverse complement strand
TCCGGCCGGCTCCAACCAATATGATGTCTTTTTGAATAATAAGTATCTGTGCAAAGTTGTATCGCGATAGCTTTAAAAACATGGGATATATGGCCTAAACCGACTTCGAGTTGTATGGCAGCTATAAGATATAGTGATCCGATCCAGCCGGCTCCAAACCAATGTGATGTCTCTTTGCATAATAAATATCAGTGCAAAGTTTCATCGCGATAGATTAAAAAACATGGGATATATGGCCAAAACCGACTTCGAGTTGTATGGCAGCTATAAGATATAGTGGTCCGATCCGGCCGGCTCCGACCAATGTGCTGTCCCCTGGAATAATAAGTGTCTGTGCAAAGTTTTATCGCGATAGCTCAAAAACTGAGGGACTAGTTTGCATACATACAGACAGACAGACAGACAGACAGACAGACAGACAGACAGACAGACAGACGGACATGGCTAGATCAATTTGTATTGTCATTCTAAGCATACTGGCAGTAACTTTTGGGGGTCTCCGACGCTTCCTTCTATGCGTTACAAACTTCAGGACAAACTTAATATACTATTTTCTTCGAAAAGAGTATAAAAGCAATAAAAAACCCAATTTTGTTCGTTAGTTTATAATAAAACATAGATTTTTTTGGTTTAGCGTTGATATAACTATATTTATACATATAATACATATATACCATATAAACTGGTATTGAGCTGCATGGGAACATTCATATAAAGTTATTGGCAGTCACGCTGAACGATATCTATCGATAGCTACGGATATGAATCGAGCAGTTGTTGAATTCTAAATTAAATTTTCGAGCTTAACATGTTGGCGCGAATCTCATCGCGTCGCTCGATCAGATCCTGGAGCTGGACGTACGCACGCTCTAAAGTAGCCTGGTCAACGTAGTCCGATGCCAACTTGACGCCCGCCTTGTGCACTGCCTGCACCGCAGTGTCGATTTCCTCGGACGTGCCCGTCAAATCGAAGAACCAGAGGCCGTTGCGGGGCATCGGGCTTTCCGTCGGTTTGTCGGACTCCAGTTTCTCCACCTGGCTTACTTCGCCTTCATCAGACAAGTATTGCTCCTGCTCGGGATCATAATTATCCGCCTCTTCAGCCTCTTCAGTCTCCTCCTCCTCCGTTTCTTCATTTTCTTCTCCTCCACTTCTACCTCTTCTTCCACCTCCTCTTCTACTTCTTCCTCTTCCTCTTCTACTTCCTCCTCTTCTACTTCATCTTCTTCTACCTTCTCTTCTTCTACCTCCTCTTCTTCTACCTCCTCTTCTTCTACCTCCTCTTCTTCTACCTCCTCTTCTTCTAACTCCTGTTCTTCTAACTCCTCTTCTTCCTCTTTTTCATCCATTTCTTCTTCCTCCACTTGTTCCTCCTCCTTCACACTCTCCCCACACTTTGAGCCCACATTAATTGTAATGCGTTTCGAACCATAAAGCTGCTTCAGCTCTTGCACAGTCCTTTTTGGGGCCTCATTCGCCTCCTCCCTTTCGCAATCGTCGTCTTCGCCATCATCCTCTTCCTCCTCCGGCATTGCCATGTAGTTCGAATTGGGACCGGCCAGTATTCTGCAGGCGTGCAGCTCTCTGCCCGGCTGGCGACGATAGCCAACGAACAGCGGCGGCGTCATGCCCTTGAAGCGGGCCGGCAGCAGTCCCTTTGGATAGCATTTAAGGGCCAGGACGCCGGTGCCAAAAACGCCGCCAGCATTGCAGCCCACGGGCAGCAGCTTGGCCGGCAGATACGTGATCCTGTTGAGTGGTGCGTGGCGTGGAAACATCGACGCTGGGATCGGGAACACCAGGCACATATCCTCCTTCAGCTGGAGCGCCAACTCGGCATCGTGGCGCTGCTGCTGCGCATTGAGCGTGCAAATCACGACGCGATTCATTTCGATGAAAGTGCCCTTTGGCAGGTATCTTATGTCCAGCTTCCTGAGATTTGGCAAATAGCGTGGATCATTGTTGAAAACGTAGTCGGGCATCGTATTGCGTTCTCTTTTTCCTGCTGCAGAATAAAACAGAAACAGAATAAGAAAATCAGCCTGCAAATGACTGTGAATGTGTGTGTGCATATGTGTGTATATGTGTGTGTATGTGTGTGTATGTGTGTGCGTATAAAGTTAACTTGCCGTGCTTGCTATAGTGCGTAGCCGTGATTGCTGATACGTCCTTCACTTCTTGCACTCTTCCGTTTTCATTCAATTGGACTTGCAGTTATAGAGATAAAATGGCCACTGCTTTAATGCTCCACTTTACTTTCCACACAGCAAATGCTTTTTCGTCTGACTTTTCACTTTTCACGCTCGACTTTTGCCGTTCGAGTGCCAGAGGTGCCAGTAGATTCGAGTATTTCGAATTTGTAGCCAACTGGCCAGAGTTACTTTCGATAGACACACCTTGCATTGCACAACCTTTCATTTGGCAACAAAATTCGTGTGCGGCAACAAATTCAGCAACGCAAACCCATTGAATTAACGAACTAGCTAGTTTAGCAATATTAGCGCATAAAGGACAAAAGAGAAATGGAACTGCAGCGATCTGGCAGCACTGTTACAACAAAGTTTCTTGCACATGCGCGCCCTCCAACGGACAGTCAAACTATTACTGGCTTCGGTCAGAGCATTGCAGCAGCGGCAGCGGCAGCGGCAGCGCAGTCGCCGCCGATACGACGAAAGGCGTCGAGACAAAAGCCGAACAAAAGCAAATGCAAACTAGCGACGCCATTGGAGCTGGTCGTTGTCGGGCATCGGTTGGACATTCTGCGACCCATGTTTGCGTCGGCGCAGTCTCCGACTGCGGCGAAAGCGAAATGCGTGGGGCAAGCACCGTTGGGCGGGCGTGGGCAAGGGAAAGCAGTGCACGCAAGTGCAAGCAGTCTAGAGTGTGGCGAATTCGTTTACATCTACGAATCGTATCCATTGCAATTGCTGCCACACACACAACTGTGCGCAGACAACGAGTCGCCGGAAATGGACTTGCAGTCGTTGCCAATGGCTCAGCAAGTGCTCGATGCTCGTTTCCTAGCTGAACTCATCGACCAGCTGCTAATTTGCGATGAATAAGTGACTTATAGTTCAATGACTAAGTACGTGATCACAATAACTGTAACAATAAATTTATATATAATATTAGAGCATTTGAAATGTGTACTTTCAACATACAGTGCTCACAAAAAGAAATAAGTTGTAAGTTGGCTATCTTGTTTCAGGCCAAGTAATGTATTTCTCGGCCCGAAAAAGTATTCTAAAATTGTATGACCTCTTCGAAAGGAAATGCATTTCAAATCAGGATGTAATATTCCATAGCACAAATTAAAAATGTATAACTTTAATATGCAATTTGCACTTGGAATGTTTAGTTTTCTTAATAAATGGCTTCGGAAACTACTGGAAAATTGTAATTGATGTATAAGTGAACAATGCTATGGGTTATTTGAAAATGAATGGTCCAGCTCAATGTCGTATTGTGATAGGAATCAATATATTTGATATCATAAAGAATATGCACATGTTTCGCATTGTACTTTCAAATTGTTTACATTTATTTGCTTGCTCATCTTAAAAAAATTCGACCATAAAAACAAACGATTTCATTTAGTTGTAGCTAAAACTATAAAATGGATTGGTTGTGGATTGTGTGTGTGTCTTTGTGTGTGTGTGTCTTTGTGTGTATCTTTGTTTTAGTGTGGGCCTTGTTTTTGGGGTACATGGATAGTGGAATGGAGGACTGGTAGGGATCGGGGGGAAGGGTCAAACTTATTCATGAATATCGCGTAAATGTTTATATATATATATGTATATATATATATTTTTATATATCGATGTTAGAACCGTAAAAATATATATAGCTCTATGTATAATATATATATATAAATATACATATATGTATATGTATGTACATGGCGGTTGTTTAGCGAGGGGTGCAAGTGCTAATTGTAGGTGTGTGTGTTACGGTGTGTGTGTGCGTGTGTGTGTGTGTGTGATTAGCTAATGCTAAGCCTAAGTATGATGTACACTTATATTACTAAACGATAACGATTTCATTGTCATTATGAAACTATATAGTTAATGGTGATTTGCTTGCGGCAGGCAATGCAATGCGATTATCCATTTCCAGTGCCACATCCTGATCCTGCGCCTGCTCCTGCTCCTTGTTGCCAGCCATTCAACTATGAACTGGAAATATCGTTGACAGACGCCGCCTTTCACATTTATAGCTAGTTTTTGGTATCGTTATTTGTCATATTCCCTTGGTTATTCTGCTGATCCTGTTTCCCTTGCCCCTCCACCACCACCATCTCCTTGGCCACATCGTTCTCCTCCCTGGCCGTCTGTGTCGTAGCCTCGGTCATAGCGGCAACTGCGGTGCCACGCAACGTAACGGTGCTGTCCCGCTGCAAGGACTTGGACTTGGCGTGACCTTTCTCCTTTAGATCCTTGTCGCTCCGCTCGCCAAGTGTCGGCTCCGCCTTGCTGAAGGACACTGCAGCCAGATGCGCCTGGCTGGGCGTCGGCGTCAGCGCATTCCGTTTGTTTGGCGTCGGCGGCGTCGATTGCGTCGCCTTGTCCACTTTGCGCTCCAGCTCCAGGTCAATCTCCACGTCGGAGTCCATTTCAGTCTCTGAGAAGGATAGCGAGTTGCCCGCTCGTGGCACCTGTATGCGACGTCGATCCTGCAAATGGCAATTGTAATGGGAATCGATTAAATGAGTGCACCGACTGCCAGATACCCTACACACACACCATTCCTGGTTATCCCGTCGAATTTTAGGGAATGCGTGTTTCAAGAAATACATTATTTTCTAGTTTCCAATTCAAGAAGCAGCCTCGAATCGAAAACTTCGTATTTGTAAGGATTCGCATGCTTAATACACTCATTGGGGCATATTTACCGTATTGAGCGTGCTTGGCTCCGAGATGTAGCCATCAAAGTCCTCGTCCTCGCTGAATATGTCCGCCGTGTGCAGGGCATACGTCTCCGGCAGCTTGCAGACGATCTGCGCCAGATCTATGAAGGTGTATTCGTTGAGGGAGGCGTGATTGCCACGCTTCGGCGGCTCCTTGTTGAACCACTGATTGAAGCGACCCAAGCGGCCAGCCTTGGCCATCGTGTCGAAGTAGTTCTTGCCAAAGACGTAGCCCACATCTCGTATCTCATCGAAGCTGCCAAACGCGAGTGTCTTATACTTATCTATGGGCGGTCGAATATACTCGCAATAGTCCGAGTTTTTCACTTCCTGCAAAAAAAACAATGAAATTAAACAGTTTTCACCTCGTACAAGCAAAATAAAGAGGCTATTTATACCCTGAACCCATTCAAAATAATGGTTTTGTGCAAAAGTATGTAACAGGCATAAGGAAGCATATCCGACCATATAAAGTATCTATATTCTTGATCAGTATCAACAGCCGAGTCGATCTAGACATGTCCGTCCGTCCGTCCGTCCGTCTGTCTGTCTGTCTGTCTGTCTGTATGTATGAACACGCGGATATCAGAGACTACAAAAGCGAGCGACTTCATATTTGGAATATAAGTTCTCGTAGTCTTGGGACAGATTAAGTTTATTTCAATCTATCGATAACTCATCCCGTTCAAAAGTTATCGATAAATTTCGTTTTCAGACCAGCGTTCTTGGACCATATAATAGCTAGAGGCCCCGAATTTGGCATGTATAATCTCGAATATCATGCACATGTTACAAATATTTAACTTTTTTGATACCACCCCCGAATCCCCCTATATGTTCAAAAAAACGCATTTTGGAAGATATGACCTTGCAATTTGGTTTGGTCACACATTTTACAGCCAATTTTGTGTCCCCTCAGAAAGATCGGACAATAAACACAGAAGTTACTTAAGATTTTAGAGCAAGCTAACTGCTTAAGCCGCTTGCACTGCTTGTACTGCAGCATATGTGTGTTTGTATGTAAACACCTGATAGATTAGTGCGAATTTTTGTAAGGACTGGGTTCAGGGTATCTCGTAGCCGGGCACTCCCGACTAGAGCACTCTTACTTGCATTTGTGCTGGCCTAATGCAACTCACCTCCAGCTGGCGCACACAGGAGACGTAGGCGAGACGCGACTGAATGTCCGGCAGATCGGGCACTTTGACGGGCGATGTGAAGGGATTCCATTTCTTGTAGAGCAGCCACCAGCCGCTCAGGTCATCGCCATAGTTGGTCAGATCCGTGTCATCCTGTGAGCCCACATCGATGGCAATTATGTGCGCGGCGCCCAAATTGTGCATAACATCAGCTAAGTGGTTTTGCGTTATCGGAACGTAAAGTGTTTACATGGAAATGTTAGCGAATTGAAGGCAGTCAAATATTGTTGATTGTTCAAATGTTAAGCAAAGTGTCCAGTTGAGCAGAGTGTTGGATTCTGTTACTGTTACTGTTACTGTTACTGTAAATGTTACCTGGCACATTGTTCGTATAGCATCCATCGAGCAGCAGATGACCGTCACGATAGTCACAGAAGGGGGGAAAGACGCCGGCAATGGACATGCTGGCGCGACAATAGCGCCACAGATGACCTGAACAAACGGTATCTCAACCGCACGCAAAGAGGACAAGACGCACAGTCATATATATATGTGTGTGTGTGTGTGTGTGTGTGTGGACGTGGACAGTGTGTGAGTAGCATAAATGCACGCCATTTCATGTGCATATGCATGTTTATATATGTGTGTGTGTGTGTGTGTGTGGGAGGGCGGAGGGGGGAGTAAAGAGAAAGAGAGAGAGAGAGAATACACAATTTTATTGCCGTTGCGTGTGTGTGTGCATGTGTGAGTGTGGGGCTTATGCAGTTTTATACTTTTGTGCTAGGCTACAATCAAGATTCATGTTAAGCTTTAGATTTTACTGAAGAAGTACATTCATATAATAATAATAATAATATTACATACAGATACAAAATACGCAACTCAAAAATGTAACAGCAACTAATTGTGTCTGTTTAATAGACATATGTATGTATTTATGTATGAATATGTACATATGTATGTGAAACGAATATAATACACAAGTTGTAAAAAAGAGCAAGAAAAATATATAGTAGAACCAGTGTGCTCTGTCTTTGTACGTGTATAAGTATGTGTTGTGTATATGTACATACATATGTATGTATGTATATGCATGAGTATGTGAGTTGGTGAGGAACGAAAGCAAGAAGGTGGCTAATTGGAATCCGAGCCACCGATCGCTTAATTTCAACACCGCGTGTGACAAAGAGAGAAAGAGAGGGAGAGAGAGAGAATAGACATGTTTGGCGGGGGCGGGGTACGCTGCTGCTAGTGGAGAAGGATTGGAAAAGGCGAACAAGTGTGCAAATGGCAATTAACAGTACAGTTACAGTAACAGTCATTGAGAGAAATTATCCAACACTCTGGGCTCTCTAAATTGAAAATTGAGATTGAGAGAAAAGATTAACGGCATAGTCATAATACGTTAATCGTATTGCTTATTTAAATTTTTTTGGTTTTTTTTAGTTGCTAGTTGCTAGTTGCTAATTACCTGGCAAATTATTTACATAGCCGCCATCCAGCAGTAGATGTCCATCTAGTGGATCGCATAGTGGCGGCATATAGCCGCTGAGTGACATTGAGGAGCGCACATAGCGCCACAGAGATCCTGCGACAGTTTAATTTTTCAAGTGAGCGAGCATGTTTGTGTTTTTATATGTGTGAAAGTGTGTGTGTGTGTGTGTGTGTGTGTGGGAAGAGAGAAATAGAGAGAGAGAGAGAAACAACTTTGAGTTTGAGCAGTGTGTTAGCGAGCGCGAGCACAGCCGCTCGTTAATTAGGATTTGTTGTTGTTTTGCAGCAGCAGCAGCAGCAGGTTAGTTTCTAGCTAAGACACAAACACGCATCAGACAAACATACAGACACACATACATACATTTGTATGTGAGCTACAACTTATTTGACAGTAGACTTTGGAGAACAATGATTTTGAACACAATTATGGCGCCAGAATAGAACTGGCACAGCTGAAACCAGGAAACACACAACGAAAATACTTTTGGGCTTGGAGCTGGCTGATAAGGTATGTATGTATGTAGTTGAGCTGCCGCCAGATGGCGCCACGCAAGGAGCAAATGTGCGTGGGCGTCCTCTCTTAAATGCGCATACGAATGTATGAGTGTTAATTTGCCGTGTACGTGTACAGGTGTGCGTGTGTGTGTGTGTGTGTGTGTGTGTACGTGCGTGTTTGTGTTTGTCCTACAAGCTACGGAACAGGATCAAACACCAAGCCAATAATAATAATACTTTAAGTAAATCAAAAAGAAAAGCATTAAGCACAAAACATAAAAGATAAGCACAAGGCGCAACACAAGAGAAAGCAAATTAAACTAAAGCGAATGCACGAATTCAAAACGAGCAGCTAAATGAGTAAGTGAGATAGCAGCAGCAGCGGCAGCAGCAGCAGCGACAGCAACAACCGGCACTCACCGTTGGTGTGAATGCGATGACAGCTGGCGGTTATATCGGTGGTGAGCGTAAAATACGGTATCCACAGATCCTCGATGGTCACATCGCCAAAGGTGTCGTGTATGGTCTTGTTGAACTCGCGCCCGGAGAACATCGACGTTATGGGGTACGTGAGGTCCAGCAGTTGAAGGAAC
Organism: Drosophila flavopinicola; assembly: GCA_035042425.1. Lineage (NCBI taxonomy): Eukaryota > Metazoa > Arthropoda > Insecta > Diptera > Drosophilidae > Drosophila > Drosophila flavopinicola. The sequence continues at coordinate 38,222 of JAWNLL010000178.1, read as the reverse complement.
CATTTCGTCATTTTCTAAAAAAACAACAAATTAGGAGAAAAGTATATGTGAATAATTGCGAATAAAAATGAATTATAAATACAAGAAAGTCTTGGAGCTAAGCGATGATATTGCTTTCTGGTTGAACATAATGTTAAAGATATCTAATATACACATGCATATGCAGTTTCAGTTAAATCCTAATTCAAAAATGAAGCAAGGAACGTAAATTGCATATTTGATATCTGTTAAATATATAACTGTCATGTGCGTTGCATTGAAAAGTGCACTTATTAAACAAATACTGTAGTACTATATACTGATAAGTTTGTGCAAATTTGTTGAAGTTTTTAGAGCAATGCTAACATATGTTAAAGTTTACATATGTTAAAGTTTACATATGTTAAAGCTTACATATGTTAAAGTTTACATACTTTCGACCATTCGCGCGCCTTCTGTGTGACGGTGGTAATGTTGCGCTCCGAACACCAGAGGGCGCCCATCAGGGCACCAATGCTGACACCGCCAACCATATCAATAGGTATGCCCGCCTCCTGTATGGCCTTGAGCATGCCAATGTGGGCGGCACCGCGGGCACCGCCGCCACCAAGCACCAGGCCAATAGAGTTGCCCGTTAGCCAGCGGGCGAGGCGAGAGAAATCGGAATGCATATTGGGCTCGGAGAGCAGGACGCGACTGTAGAGATCGTTCTAGACGATGAAACAGATGCGATTAGATGACAACTTCAAGAGAGTTAGTTTCACTACTCACAATGCGATATTGGCTCTTGCGGGTGAAGATCCGCTTGACGCAGAGCACATGATGATGCTTGGTTACCCAGGGACGCGCATTGAGCCAGCTGAGCGTGTTGGATGGCTTCGCGTTCGTCGTCTCCGGATAGAGCAGCACCAGCTCCTTCTGTGTGCGCATCGCCAGCTTGTCGATCTCACGCTCGAATTTGCCAACCAAATGCGAACGCTCGCCGAGACCGACTATCAACACCACGTCCGCCTGTCGCATGCAGCGCTGTGTCCACGGACTCAGCGAGCTATCGCACTGGTACAGCGTGATTATGTTGCGATCCTCCTGCTGGGCCAGCCATGACGTCAGGCGGTACTCGTTGGCAGCCTCAAATATGTTGATGCCCAGCTGTTTGCGGACCACCTCCGATGTCAGACGCAGCACAGGACCTGTGAACGAACACAAGAGAAGTGAAAGCAGTTGACAGTTTAACTTATAACTATAATGTAGGGTAATAATGCATTTCAAACAAGTGGCAAAGGATAATCTTCGGCGTGCCGAAGATTTTATACTCTTTTCGAACATTTAGACAATTTTCACTCTGCCAACTGCAGCACTTTCATTAGCTGTAAAAATTGCTATCATATGAATTTAAATTTTCTATTGAAATATTAAACAGCTATAAGATATAGTGGTCCGATCTGGCTGACTCCGATCAATGTGATGTATGTTTGAATAATAAGTATCTGTGCAAAGCTTCATCGCGATAGCTTTGAAAACATGGGATTTATGGCCAAAACCGACTGCCAGTTGTATGCCAGCTATAAGATATAGTGGTCCGATCCGGCCGTTTCCGACCAATGTGTTGTCTCTTTGAATAATAAGTTTCTGTGCAAAGTTTTATCACGATAGCTCAAAAACTGAGGGACTAGTTTGCATACATACAGACAGACAGACAGACGGACATGGCTAGATCAATTTGTATTGTCATTCTAAGCATACTGGCAGTAACTTTTGGGGGTCTCCGACGCTTCCTTCTATGCGTTACAAACTTAATATACTATTTTCATCGAAAAGAGTATAAAAATGATTATTTCAATTGCTAGACAAGTGTAATCGCAAAAGATCCTGTGACAATAGCCTGCTTACCAATGGCACAAAGCGAGTGATATAGCTCGTAGGTGAAGGGCGTGAGGGGCACATCGTCCGTGATGGGCACGAGGGCGACCGTCGAGTATTTGTGCGTGACGGGATTGGCCTCGACCGGCGCTCCGTAGGCGTTGCCGCTGCGCGTCTGCATCGAGCCGAGGAAGCGATGACTCAGGAAGCTGATCAGCCGCGTGACGACAATCGGATAGCGCAGCTTGATCGCATTGAAGAGGCCCTCGGGCAGCTTGGCCAGCTCGGAGTCGCGCACAGCCATCACTGTGGTGGTGCGCGACGTCTCTGTGATCATCTCAACGATGCCCACCAGATCGCCCTTGCCGTACTCGCCGACAATCTCCTTCTTGCCGCCGGGATGTGTGATCACGGAACGCATGCGTCCGCTCAGCACAATGTAGGTGCTGTCACTGCTCTCGTCCTGACGATAGACGGCGCGGCCCGACTCCAGGAATATCCAGTCCAGCGCATAGTCGCACTGACGCACCAGCGGCGACAGACGACGCACCACACCATTGCCCAGATCCAAGACGATGCGGGGACGCTGACGCATTATCCTGCAAGTAGGAAATCAAATCATATAATCGGACAGGCCATATTCGAGTTTGATGCAGGGAGGATTACTCACTGGTAGATGGCGGCACGGCGAATGAAGGCGACGCGACTGCTGCTCCGCGCCCGGATTGTGTAGGCACTGGCCTCGCCGGTGAGCATCGCCAATCCGCCGACTATCTCGCCGGGATGCACAAAATGGATGAGCATATCGTTCTTACTGTCCTGCTTGGCGGCACGCGTCGCATCCGCATTGCTCTGATAGACGGCCAGCGTACCGGTCATCACGAACCACACGCACACATCGTCGGCATTGCCCTCCGTGATGAGGGTGACATTCGGCTCCAGTTCGCGCACCTCGACAAATGGCTCTATAATGTGCGCATCGTCCTCGCTGAGGCCGAGCTCCCGGCGCAGACTCTCCACGGCCGACGACTGCACGAGGCGCTGATCAATCCAGCTGTTGGTCGCATTGGGACTGGCATTCGGATTGGGATTGGGATTCGCACTCGCACTCGCTGCCGGCGATTCACCGCTGATCGCATGCGTTGTGGAGCTGCGTCGCTGAGCTGTTGCCGCTGCTGCTGCTGCTGCTGCCGGATTGAAGGAGACGGCGCTCGACTGCTGCTGCTGATGATGGTAGAGGTCAATGTAGGGCGCATCGCCGTGCACCTCGGCAAAGAGCAGCGTGTTCGCATTGGGATTCGGGTCCGGATCGGACAGTGTGTGCTCCTCGCGCGACAGCCGCGAGATCGGCGACGTGGGCGACGCACGCGGCACCATCGGTCGCGATGCCTGCGATGCCTGGGAGATCACTGCGCCGGCGACGGCTCCGACCGCTGTCGGCTGGGTGCTGCTGCCCTTGTTGCGCATGTGATTCTGCACGAGCTCCGCATTGAGGCCCAGATAGTTGCGCAGCGCCGTGAAGAGCACGCGCTGCAGTCGTATCATAATCACCTGGATCACGCGTATCATCACATCCGGATTCTCCTCGAACACCTCCTCGAAGGCCTGCAAGCAGTCATAATGATGCAATTTAATTACGATATTGATTGTAGGGTTAGTATTTGTGCCAGTGTTGCCAATTGCCCCAAATTGCTTGGGCTTCGTTGTTAATAAAATACGAATTTAGAACAATTTGAATTATTTGCGAATTAGAATCAGTTCCGTAACGGGATTTTAAAAGGTTTTTATAGTTTATAGCTTTGCTTTGCATAAACTTATTATAAACTAGACTAAACCAATTCAGACGATAAATGATAGATGAGAAAACGGGCTTTGGAAAAGAAAAGCTATTTTTGCTATTGGCGTCTTTTGTAATAAAAACAAGTGGGAAAGGATTATCTTCGGCGTGCCGAAGATTTTATACTCTTTTCGAACCTTTAGACTATTTTCACTCTGCCAACTGCAGCACTTTCATTAGCTGTAAAAATTGATATCATATGATTTAAAATTTTCTATTGAAATATGAAATTTATTTCCAGTTGTATGGCAGCTATAAGATATAGTGGTCCGATCCGGCCAGTTCCGACCAATGTGTTGTCCCTTTGAATAATCTGTCTCTGTGCAAAGTTTTATCACGATAGCGCGAAAACTGAGGGACTAGTTTGCATACATACAGACAGACAGACAGACAGATATGGCTAGATCAACTTGTTTTGTCATTCTAAGCATACTGGCAGTAACTTTTGGGGGTCTCCGACGCTTCCTTCTACGCGTTACAAGCTTCAGCACAAACTTAATATGCTATTCTCTTCGAAAAGAGTATAATGACACTTCTAATATGCAGTCAAATAATACATTTGCAGCAGTTGGCAACACTGGTCAGTTGGTCAGTTGGTCACTTGGTGCGCTGGTAGGCTGGTCAGTTGGCAAGAGTCACCTGCATGGGCAGCCGAATGACGACCGACTTCTCGATGGCCTTGGCCGTGACGGTCTTGTAGTAGCTGGAGTTGCCCGACAGCACATCGATGAAGCTGAGCAGTGACGTCACGGACTCGCCCTTGCGCACCGTCTTCAGGGAGAGGGTGCTGCCATCGGCATTGCAAATGTAGACATTGATCATGCCCGACTGGACAATGTAGACGCTGTCGTCGGGATCGGTGATCTTGAACAGATAGTCGCCGGGCATCAGCTGCAGCAGCTGGGTGTGCTTGCACAGCTTGAGGAAGATGGGCTTCTCGAAGTGACCGAATATGCGTATGCTCTGCAGCATGTAGAGCGCATCCGGCGGCACGCGGTCGCTGCCCTCGCTCGTCTCCTCCAGATACTCGGCGGGCGGCTCCACCGTCTTCATTTCCAGCGGCCGATTCTCGCGCTGCAGCTGGAGGATGCGACGGGCGAAGCGCATCACCGCCCGCCGCTTGTAGCCCTTGCCGCTGCTGTACATCTGCCCGCTGACGTTCTTCATTTTGCGCAGCATCCGGCGGCCATAGAAGAGCATCTTGTCGCGCTTCCGGAAGCGCAATCCACGATGATCGCCGCCGGACGCCGACGTGACGGCGCTCAGCGACCGGGCGATCTCGTCCCGCAAACGGAGGCGCGCCAACCGCTTGAAGTACAGGAACCAGGCGATGAACAGCACTCCGATGACAAAGAGAGCGCCATAGAAGTACACCTGCAATCGAATATCGATAACCATCATTGAGTGTGAAACGTTTGACTTAAAGATATATAAGATTATTAATCTTAAGCTATCCGAGGCGAGCAATTTTTCGTTCATGCCGCGCACATTCATTGTCTATATACATATTTCTGTCACGTCACGTAAACAAAGCACTCCGATGACAAAGAGAGCGCCATAAAAGTACACCTGCAATCGCATATGGATTACCATAATTGAGTGTGAAACGTTTGATTTAAAGATAATATTAATGACTGGTTATCCGAGGCGAGTGGTTTTTCATTCAGTTCCCGCTAAATCCTGATCTACATTTTTCTGTCACGTCACGTAAATTCACGGCCTCTTTTTGATTATTCACGCTACTTAATATAGCAAGTCCAAAAGTCCATTAACATATAGATATATATATATATATATATATATATATAATTGTAGTGATTGGACTTTTTTACGCCCGTTCACGGCATTTTCAAACCCTTTTTTAACGAGCTAACTTTTTGCTGCAAGCTTTTGATAAAGCTGCAAACTCATTCCCCAGTTATATATTATATTATATAATTAATTGTATCGTATGTATGTGAAATTGGTTTTCTTTTAAGTTTATTTCCCAAAAAGTATATGTACAGCTAGCAAACCAATTTTGAGCTTAGTGAAAAACCAAGTCGTAGCACAGCTGAAGCTTGATATCGAAGTAGCCAATTAAAGCAAAAGTAGAAACACTCTCGTAAACTTTGATTTTTGTAGTGGGCTGAAATCGACACAGCTGCTGCTACTGATTAGGCATACATACAGTGAATCACTAAAGTATTCATTGCTAAGCATATGGAGCATAAACCCAAGTATTTCACCATCTTAGCAACTACTTTTGTATATTTTTTTCACTGCATTCGTAGAATGATGTTTACGAAAGACAATGCAAAAGAAACAAGTAAGAGTGCTCTAGTCGGGAGTGCCCGACTACGAGATACCCTGAACCCAGTCCTTACAATCATTCGTACTGCTCTAAACACACACATGCTGCAGTACAAGCAGTGCAAGCGGTTTAAGCAGTTAGCTTGCTTTTCGCTGAGCCCCACACAATGGAAAGTTAAATCTTAAATAACTTCTGTGTTTATTGTCCGATCTTATTGAAATTTTTGGGGCAAGTAATTGTCGATAATATGTGTTTCTTTAATTTTGTTTGCACTAATTAATTAGTGCAATTTGCCCACCAAAATTTTTGTATTGGCTATGTCTTTTTTTTTGCACATTTTTTGCACATTTTTTATATTTTTATATGACTCCAGGAATTGCTTTTAGTTTATTGATTTTTATTTTTATTTGTTTAATTTGTTTTAATTGCACAAATTAGCAGCTTTTTGTACAATTATTATTCACTTCCGAAATAAATGACACCATTTTTAATTTCTTTTTCTTTTCATTTCATTTTTTTTTATTGTTGTTGGTTTATTGTTGATTGATGATGCATTATATTATATTAAATGTTAATATGTTAATATGTGGCAATACAATAACGACCAGAATGCGGCAAAGCGTCAGCGCAAAAAGGATGACGACGATGCCGCCATGGCCGAATTAATGGAATTTTTTGCGGCCGAAAAACGTAAAACGGACAGACAAAATGTAAAAAAGAGCGAACAACAGAAGTGGCATCTTGTTAGGAGCGCCAAGGTACCGACACTATTCTTGCCGAAGATCGACTCGATCCAGCCATTCTTGGATCGGATCAATGGCATTAATGGTGTCGGAGCCAACAGTTACAGCACCAAGTGCACTAAAGATGGTGCACTTAGGCTGCAATGTAAAGATATGACGACCTACAACCTGATAGCGACGGAATTAAAAGGAAACAATACGGAACTGTATACGCATCAAATGCGTAAGGACCGCGGCTTCCGTATTGTCATCCGGCACCTTCACGCATCGACTCCAACCGAATGGATAAGCCAAGAATTGGCAAAGGAGGCCCTGACGACACGTTTCATACGCGTTATGAAACACCGCTATAGCGGCAGGGCCCTTAATCTATTCGAGGTGGAGCTAGAGCCAACTACTGATGGAACAAATGAGTCCAGCCTGCATATCAAAAAGCTGGGCAACCAGGACATAACAATTGAGCGACAAAGGAGGCGTATAGACCCAGTACAGTGTCACAGATGCCAGGCATTTGGACACTCCAAAAACTATTGCAGAAGGCAATTTGTCTGCTTAAAATGTGCGGGGGGGCACGCAACAACAATGTGCACCAAGGCTAGGAACACACCAGCCCGATGTGCCAATTGCCTTGGAGAGCACATTGCTAGCTACAAGGGATGTCGGGCCTTCAAAGATGCCCAATCAAAAATGGCAATCAACAAAGCAAGGGCGGATTTACATACAATTGTGAATTCGTCAGGATTTGCAAATACAATCAAATTGCCAAATATTATGGAGAAACAGCAGCAGCAGCAGCAGCAGCAGCAGCAGAAGCAGCAGCAGAAGCAGAAGCAGCAGCAGAAGCAGCAGCAGCAGCAGCAGCAGCAGCATCCTAAACAGCCAGTCCAGCCAGGCCAGCTAAAACAGCAGCCAGTTATCCAGTCTAAGCAGCAGCAGCAGCAGCAGCAGCAACAACAAAAACAGCCATACATGCCAAAACAGCAACAAAATCCGCCAAAACAAAAACAACAAAAACAAAAACAACATAAGAAGCAGCAGAATACGCCGAACAAGGTCATCAGCAGCAACAACAAAAAGCCACAACAGCAGCTTTATAGCCAGATAGCTAAAAGCGGCCATATAGCCAATTCACCCAAGCCAGCTAAGCATGCAGGCCCTGCAAGCAGCCACTTGCACGACCTCCAGGCAAAGCTGGTGGATGAGCAGAAACGGCAGCAGCAACAACAAGACGGTCTGTCAGAGAACCATGTTATGAAGATGATCGGTCAACAGACCAGGATAATAAATGATCTGGTCAATAGACTAGACATGTTATCACAACTTGTCCTTGCTTTAACCTCAAGCCGGACAGCCTATGCCAGTGACAATTGCCAGTCCATTGAACAGGGAGCAATGATTGCACTGGCACTTAGCAAACTAGCCACAGCCAATGATCTATTAATCAATGAATAATAGACCCAACAGTATCAACCGCACTAACAACACTCACCAGCAGCATCAGGATAGCAATTTCAAAATTGCCTATTGGAATGCAGCGGGTGTGGCCAATAAGATCAACGAATTGGAAGCCTTTATGCACCTATATGATATAGATGTCATGATGGTCACTGAGACGAAGATGAACCCTAATACCACAACAAGAACTGGCAGAGCTAAACTCAACAACATAAATGGCTACCACTGCATCCTGGCAGCCCAACCTGGCAATTACAGAAGTGGAGGGGTTGCGCTACTAATTAAATACAATATAAAACATATGGCGCTGCAACCTATAGCCAATAAATTCGTACAATGTGCTCCAGTAGCCATAGTACTTAGCCCATTGGAAACTATTATAATGGCACCCATTTACTGCCCACCCCAAATCAAATGGACGGAAGGACAAGTTAATATCATGATTAGCCACTTGCTTAGCCTCGGCATTAATACAGACACCGGTAACAACAATCAGCCCAGGCCTGGACTGATAGTATGCGGAGACTGGAATGCCAAAAACAGATGGTGGGGCAACATAAGAGCCTGTCAACGAGGCAAAGTCCTATTAAACTGCATCCACAACAACAATAAACTAAATATACTCGCAACTGGCGGTTCCACACATTACCCCCATGACAGCAGAAAACGACCTAGTGCCATTGACTTTGCCATATACACTGGCATCCATGGTAATAGGCTGCGAACGCACTCTACTGCTGATCTGGATTCGGACCACCTGCCGATTCACATCACCATCAACCCAATTAGCCACATGCAGCAGCAGCAGCACCAACAACAACAGGAGCAGCAGAAGCAGCAACAGTGGCAACATCAACAAAGAAATCTTAGGCTTGTCATTAAAAAAGCCAATATTAGGCAGTTCCACAACCAGCTAAACAATTGCATGCTGCTAAATACAGAAATTAACAGTGGTATAGACATCGAGGATGCCGTAGACATATTTATCAACAAAATATACGACACTGCCAAAGCTATAGTATCAAAATCAAATACTAGATGCAACCAACACCAGCATTACCGCTTACATCCAACCCACTTCGGCCCCTATATGTCATTAAACCGGAACAACAGCTTCCTGCGCCAAATCAAACTAAAACAGAAAATGAAGATTATCCACAACAGGATCCGGAACCCAACTACTCAAAAACTTTACAATCGTTGCAAAAGGGGGCTCATAAACACACTAAAAAGTCATAAAGCCAGCTATTACAACAACTTGTTTAGGCAGATCAATCCCAACGATCGGTACAAAGTCCAAAAATTATGGAAAATAACCAACAATATAAAGCGACAGCCTGAACCAGATTGGCCCATAAAAATCAGTAATGTGGTTAATAAAAACAGCAATAATAAAATCAGCCATGGAACCTGGACTAAAAATACAGTAGAAAAGGCTGAAGTGTTTGCCAGTTACTTAGAGCAGAGATTTAAACCAAAATACTCCAATTCACTGGAAGAGAGAAACAAAATCTCTACTGAACTCCAAAAAAGGATTGTATCAATAAGACAACATAAGTACCATGAGCAGCAGCAGGTGCAACAGTTACAGCAGCGGCAGCAACAACAGCGGACCCAGCAGCTACAGGATAACAACAGCAGTACAACGCAGCAACAACGCAATGCAGCAAAAGATAAAGTCCTGCCATTTCGTCCCATTAGGGATACTGAAGTAATTAATATAATAAGGAAGCTTAAAAATTCCAAGTCCCCAGGCAGCGATGCTATAAGCAACCGGCTAATCAAAGCCCTACCAAAGAAAGCCATCCTTTATCTGGTACTTATATACAATTCTATCCTCCGGTATGGACATTACCCCACACAATGGAAACATGCATCAATTAAAATGATTCTTAAACCTGGCAAAAAGTCAGAGGATGTTGACTCATATAGGCCAATAAGCTTGTTATCAGGCCTTTCAAAAATATTTGAAAGGCTAATGCTAACACGCATGCTTGAGGAAAAAGATTTTGCCGACGCGCTGCCTAACCATCAGTTCGGTTTCCGTGTAAACCATGGCACTGAACAACAGCTGGCGCGAGTAACCCAATTCATTCAAAAAGCATTTGAAAATAGACAGTTCTGCTCAGCAATATTCATTGATATTAGAGAAGCCTTTGATAGAGTATGGCATGAGGGCCTACTTAACAAACTGAGTAAATTGCTACCAATACCCCTATACCGAGTGATGGAGAGTTATCTGGGAAATCGGACATTTTTTGTCAACTGCAATGACGGTACTAGATCCCGCACTGGCCAGATCAATGCTGGAGTGCCGCAAGGCAGTGTGCTAGGGCCAATATTATACAACATATATACATCTGACATGCCCTTGCCAACCCCGCTGAGCACATACAAAGACGACAGTGAAAAAAGCCTCCTGTCCACATTTGCCGATGACACTGTCATCATGAATACGGCCAATCTACCAAGCACAGCCATAAAAAACAATAGCTGCTACATGGCCAGAATTGTTAAATGGGCAAATCAATGGTGCATTAACATCAATGAGACAAAAACTATACACGTACTATTCACAAAAAGAAGAATGTACCAAAACTATGTGGCACCTATGCCTGTAATTAATAATAAACAAATTGCCAACAAGCCTAAGCACCAATACCTGGGAATGCACCTGGACAACAAACTCACAATGAAGCACCATATAACTCAGCTTCGCATAAGACTATCAGCGGCAGTTAAAAAGCATAATTGGATCATCGGCAAAAACAGTAAATTACCGACGGCCTGCAAACTAATCTTTTATAACCAATGCATCGCACCAATATGGAGATATGCCATCCCCATTTGGGGAGCACTGGCCAGCAATACGCAATTTAAGCGAATAGAAACAATTAATAACAGATTTATTCGCCTTGTAGTGAATGCCACTAGATACACTCGAAATACAACCATAAAAACTAGATATAACCTAGCTAGTGTTGACGAGGCATTCGACAAAACAAGCTCAAAATTCGCAGATACACTGGCCAACCACCCCAATAGGGAGGCTAGAAAACTAATAACTGAGCCCTACACACCAAACCGGCTAAAATGGCCAAGATACTCTAAACAACTCCAGCGTTATATACTCCCCCACCAACCACAATGCAGGAAAGAGCTCAGGAAACAGCAACAACAACAGCCGCACCTACATGAACAGCTACCCACCCTGCTACGACTTCTGGATGAGGAGGAGAAGAAGCATTATAAAGCTCAGCTAGAACAAAAAAGGCAACTAAGGCGCCAACAGGCCCTACAAAATCCACAGTCTGTACGAAGACTTAATGAAATGCTCATATACAAATATCACCGGGACTACAAAAGGGGCACCCTAACCCGAGAGCAAGTGGAGCAACTAATTGAAAACCAGCCATGGCAAATTCAAAGGCTCATCCTACCGGACCTACCTCAGCACCCCGAGCAGCAACAGCAACAGCAACTACAACAGCAGCAGCATCAGCCAACTGACGAACCTCCACCACTAACCTTCTGGTCACAATGGGAATCTCGCCGCCAAAGCGCGTCTACTGCGCGACAGCATAAAAATCAGCAACTTCGACCTCAACTAAAACAGCGGCAGACGCCGCAGGAACAAAGCCAACAAGAAATTATAATACATGAACTTGACATACCTGATGATGAAATCATAATAATCTCTGATGACGACAATGTTAATGCTGCCACCATCAATGAACATCCACCAACACACAACCAGCTGTCTCCTACCCCTAGGCCTGGGATAATAATGTGTCATTCTAATGACACTCAGGTTGAGGGACAAAAACTGCAGCAGCGCCTGGAAAACAACAACATATTAGTAAAATCACAAAAAACACTAAATAATAACACTCCAATACGCAGGCGTATAACGCGCATACAATCCACATACACAAAACAGTCTCGGCACTGCACTGGCGCTAACTGCCACAGTGCCCCCAATTGTGGCATGTGGCAAGGACGGCCCCGGCATCACCCTGGGCAGCACTGGGCATCCAACTTGTTCCGACAAAGCCATCTTTCTGGTTGCTTGGACCACATCCTGGATCCACTCCAGACTAACTTCATTGGCCCATATTGGGCCTCTGGTCGGCAGCGGCGGCCGCAAATTCATTATCAGCATCAGTTGTCAATCTGGACAATTGGTGCCTTGCTCCTGGTGGCCACCTCAATATCATGGCCTCCTCCCACTCCGCCGAACTATCGGCAGCAACAACGACGACGACGATACCGACGACAACATCAGCAGCTGCAGCATCTTCAAGAAGCAGCGTCATTTTGGAGCAGCGCGCAGTCGCCGGCCATTGCCTTGTGGCGACCCAGCCATGGCAACTGGCGGCAGCGCATGCACCGCAAATCTATCAGGACGAGGAGACGACAAGACGATTAATAATCAAAATTAATCACAAAAGTAAATAACACTGGGTACATACAAAACACAATAAGTAGATTATACTTAGCTAAAATTCCAATTTGTATGTATCCAGTCCGTTTATTAATTATGCCAGTCTGATCCAATAGGCAGACCCTTCCAAAAAAGTTGCTGAAAGAAAACTAAAGAAAATAGAATTAATTTTATTTTGCCATATAAGAAAATGAACGACAAATAATTTTCCGATATACGGTTAGTATATTGCAAAATATTTGTCGTTCATATGTCACATTAATCGTCAAACGTAATTAATTACCAATATAAAAATCTCTTACCTCGTGTGCGTGTGCATCTCTCAGCCACTTACCAAATTTTATTTGCGTATGCGCACGCACACGAGTATTGGTATTTTTTCAATAACACACAAAAACTTTGTAATTGCCTGTGATATCTTTCACGTTCAAGCCTCCGCCAATGATTGACTATATAAATACGGGTACGCTATACTAAATTTACTAGTACACTGTATATAAGGTAGTCTTAAGCACTAGTTTTATATTAATAATTTAAATTTTACGTTTGACAAGATTTATTTTATGACCGCGGAAGAAGAAGACAGAATTAGAGATGGGAGTGATGAGAATTTGTTCGAGCACTAGCAGAGTTGATCGTCGATCGGTCGACACCACTGTTAAGTGTTAACAGCAACAGCAATTTAACATTTTCTTAACACTCTTTTGCCTTCTGCTCTTTCTCTCTATGGCACGAATTTCGTCCTCGGCCATAGGTCAAGTATCGCTGTGGTCGCTTAGACAGGCGACAGGTAGCTCCGCACTCCGCTGGTCAAACGTAAAACTAAAGCAATTCGGCTGATTAACCACAAACCACAAACTGTAACAACTCATTTTATACCTAATCAAAAGAATTGTGATTGTATTGCCACATATTAACATATTAACATTTAATATAATATAATGCATCATCAATCAACAATAAACCAACAACAATAAAAAAAAATCGAAAAGAGTATAAAAAGGATTATTGCAATTGCTAGACAAGTGTAATCGCAAAACATCCTGTGACAATAGCCTGCTTACCAATGGCACAAAGCGAGTGATATAGCTCGTAGGTGAAGGGCGTGAGGGGCACATCGTCCGTGATGGGCACGAGGGCGACCGTCGAGTATTTGTGCGTGACGGGATTGGCCTCGACCGGCGCTCCGTAGGCGTTGCCGCTGCGCGTCTGCATCGAGCCGAGGAAGCGATGACTCAGGAAGCTGATCAGCCGCGTGACGACAATCGGATAGCGCAGCTTGATCGCATTGAAGAGGCCCTCGGGCAGCTTGGCCAGCTCGGAGTCGCGCACAGCCATCACTGTGGTGGTGCGCGACGTCTCTGTGATCATCTCAACGATGCCCACCAGATCGCCCTTGCCGTACTCGCCGACAATCTCCTTCTTGCCGCCGGGATGTGTGATCACGGAACGCATGCGTCCGCTCAGCACAATGTAGGTGCTGTCACTGCTCTCGTCCTGACGATAGACGGCGCGGCCCGACTCCAGGAATATCCAGTCCAGCGCATAGTCGCACTGACGCACCAGCGGCGACAGACGACGCACCACACCATTGCCCAGATCCAAGACGATGCGGGGACGCTGACGCATTATCCTGCAAGTAGGAAATCAAATCATATAATCGGACAGGCCATATTCGAGTTTGATGCAGGGAGGATTACTCACTGGTAGATGGCGGCACGGCGAATGAAGGCGACGCGACTGCTGCTCCGCGCCCGGATTGTGTAGGCACTGGCCTCGCCGGTGAGCATCGCCAATCCGCCGACTATCTCGCCGGGATGCACAAAATGGATGAGCATATCGTTCTTACTGTCCTGCTTGGCGGCACGCGTCGCATCCGCATTGCTCTGATAGACGGCCAGCGTACCGGTCATCACGAACCACACGCACACATCGTCGGCATTGCCCTCCGTGATGAGGGTGACATTCGGCTCCAGTGCGCGCACCTCGACAAATGGCTCTATAATGTGCGCATCGTCCTCGCTGAGGCCGAGCTCCCGGCGCAGACTCTCCACGGCCGACGACTGCACGAGGCGCTGATCAATCCAGCTGTTGGTCGCATTGGGACTGGCATTCGGATTGGGATTCGCACTCGCTGCCGGCGATTCACCGCTGATCGCATGCGTTGTGGAGCTGCGTCGCTGAGCTGTTGCCGCTGCTGCTGCTGCTGCTGCCGGATTGAAGGAGACGGCGCTCGACTGCTGCTGCTGATGATGGTAGAGGTCAATGTAGGGCGCATCGCCGTGCACCTCGGCAAAGAGCAGCGTGTTCGCATTGGGATTCGGGTCCGGATCGGACAGTGTGTGCTCCTCGCGCGACAGCCGCGAGATCGGCGACGTGGGCGACGCACGCGGCACCATCGGTCGCGATGCCTGCGATGCCTGGGAGATCACTGCGCCGGCGACGGCTCCGACCGCTGTCGGCTGGGTGCTGCTGCCCTTGTTGCGCATGTGATTCTGCACGAGCTCCGCATTGAGGCCCAGATAGTTGCGCAGCGCCGTGAAGAGCACGCGCTGCAGTCGTATCATAATCACCTGGATCACGCGTATCATCACATCCGGATTCTCCTCGAACACCTCCTCGAAGGCCTGCAAGCAGTCATAATGATGCAATTTAATTACGATATTGATTGTAGGGTTAGTATTTGTGCCAGTGTTGCCAATTGCCCCAAATTGCTTGGGCTTCGTTGTTAATAAAATACGAATTTAGAACAATTTGAATTATTTGCGAATTAGAATCAGTTCCGTAACGGGATTTTAAAAGGTTTTTATAGTTTATAGCTTTGCTTTGCATAAACTTATTATAAACTAGACTAAACCAATTCAGACGATAAATGATAGATGAGAAAACGGGCTTTGGAAAAGAAAAGCTATTTTTGCTATTGGCGTCTTTTGGTCACTTGGTACGCTGGTAGGCTGGTCAGTTGGCAAGAGTCACCTGCATGGGCAGCCGAATGACGACCGACTTCTCGATGGCCTTGGCCGTGACGGTCTTGTAGTAGCTGGAGTTGCCCGACAGCACATCGATGAAGCTGAGCAGTGACGTCACGGACTCGCCCTTGCGCACCGTCTTCAGGGAGAGGGTGCTGCCATCGGCATTGCAAATGTAGACATTGATCATGCCCGACTGGACAATGTAGACGCTGTCGTCGGGATCGGTGATCTTGAACAGATAGTCGCCGGGCATCAGCTGCAGCAGCTGGGTGTGCTTGCACAGCTTGAGGAAGATGGGCTTCTCGAAGTGACCGAATATGCGTATGCTCTGCAGCATGTAGAGCGCATCCGGCGGCACGCGGTCGCTGCCCTCGCTCGTCTCCTCCAGATACTCGGCGGGCGGCTCCACCGTCTTCATTTCCAGCGGCCGATTCTCGCGCTGCAGCTGGAGGATGCGACGGGCGAAGCGCATCACCGCCCGCCGCTTGTAGCCCTTGCCGCTGCTGTACATCTGCCCGCTGACGTTCTTCATTTTGCGCAGCATCCGGCGGCCATAGAAGAGCATCTTGTCGCGCTTCCGGAAGCGCAATCCACGATGATCGCCGCCGGACGCCGACGTGACGGCGCTCAGCGACCGGGCGATCTCGTCCCGCAAACGGAGGCGCGCCAACCGCTTGAAGTACAGGAACCAGGCGATGAACAGCACTCCGATGACAAAGAGATATATATATATATATATAATTGTAGTGATTGGACTTTTTTACGCCCGTTCACGGCATTTTCAAACCCTTTTTTAACGAGCTAACTTTTTGCTGCAAGCTTTTGATAAAGCTGCAAACTCATTCCCCAGTTATATATTATATTATATAATTAATTGTATCGTATGTATGTGAAATTGGTTTTCTTTTAAGTTTATTTCCCAAAAAGTATATGTACAGCTAGCAAACCAGTTTTGAGCTTAGTGAAAAACCAAGTCGTAGCACAGCTGAAGCTTGATATCGAAGTAGCCAATTAAAGCAAAAGTAGAAACACTCTCGTAAACTTTGATTTTTGTAGTGGGCTGAAATCGACACAGCTGCTGCTACTGAATAGGCATACATACAGTGAATCACTAAAGTATTCATTGCTAAGCATATGGAGCATAAACCCAAGTATTTCACCATCTTAGCAACTACTTTTGTATATAACTGTCTATAACTGTCTATAACTGCAAGTCCAATTGAATGAAAACGGAAGAGTGCAAGAAGTGAAGGACGTATCAGCAATCACGGCTACGCACTATAGCAAGCACGGCAAGTTAACTTTATACGCACACACATACACACACATATGCACACACACATTCACAGTCATTTGCAGGCTGATTTTCTTATTCTGTTTCTGTTTTATTCTGCAGCAGGAAAAAGAGAACGCAATACGATGCCCGACTACGTTTTCAACAATGATCCACGCTATTTGCCAAATCTCAGGAAGCTGGACATAAGATACCTGCCAAAGGGCACTTTCATCGAAATGAATCGCGTCGTGATTTGCACGCTCAATGCGCAGCAGCAGCGCCACGATGCCGAGTTGGCGCTCCAGCTGAAGGAGGATATGTGCCTGGTGTTCCCGATCCCAGCGTCGATGTTTCCACGCCACGCACCACTCAACAGGATCACGTATCTGCCGGCCAAGCTGCTGCCCGTGGGCTGCAATGCTGGCGGCGTTTTTGGCACCGGCGTCCTGGCGATGAAATACTATCCGAAGGGACTACTGCCGGCCGGCTTGAAGGGCATGACGCCGCCGCTGTTCGTTGGCTATCGGCGCGAACCTGGCAAAGAGTTGCGCACCAGCAGAATACTGGCCGGTCCCAATTCTAACTACATGGCAATGCCGCCTTCCCAGGTTCCCTATCAAATTTCGCGCAGTCCCATAGAAAACGGTCTTATGCCGCCCAACGTTAATGTGGGGTACATTCTCGCTCTCAGCGACTAGCTGGACAGGGAGCAAGTGGATGAGGGATTCGTGCCCCAGTACGATATCTATTTGCCCGATCTGAGCATGGTACGCATGATTGTCAGCTACAGTACCGAGCTCTGCATGACTGTGCTCTCGGACGTGATACATCCGCATGATCCCCAGATTGCCATTGAGATTGAGGATGAAGAGGTGCCTCAGTTTGAGGTGCCCAAGTGCATCACCGACTTTCCGATTCAACGCTCGCCGGTCTTTCTGCCCGTACGCTATTTGCCGCCGGGCTTCCAGGCCGGCTGCGTCTTTGGGCCGGGCACACTCGCTATGGCGGTGTTCCCCAATGTGCTACTCGAGGCTGCTCGACAATTGCAGTACAACAAGGAGATGTCGATGCCACTGTTCATTGGACAGTGGAAGGGCAAGAAGGTGCGCTCGGAATTCCTGCTCAGGGATCAGTGCTTCCTGGTGAATCTGAGACCGGCTTCCTGTATGCGCTATCTGTCGCCAGACGACCGTGCGGTTTTGCTGCAGGACATCAGGCAGAGTCAGGTGCTACTCAAGCAAATGATAACTGCTGGCGTTGGCAAGCACCAATACTGCAAGGAGCATCAGGACGAGGAAGAAGAGTACAACCAGCGGTGTGTTGAGGACCAGCTAAAGCCGAACGTGGTGATGGAGGCGGTTGAGGACCAGCTGAAGCCGAACGTGGAGATGGAGGCGGTTGAGGACCAGCTGAAGCCGAACGTGGAGATGGAGGTGGTTGAGGACCAGCTAAAGCCGAACGTGGTGATGGAGGCGGTTGAGGAACAGCTGCAGAAGCTGTCGACCGAGGAAGAGCTGGGGCTAATGCATAAGCCTGAGGAGCTTGATAAGGAGTCGCCTGAGGAGATGCTGGAGGAGTATTGGGGTCAAGGAGCAATTTCTGATTCCGAGCAGGAAGAACACTTGTCTGATGTAGACGAAGAAAAACAGGAGATGGACACTGCTGCCGCCAAACTGCCGAAGGTATCGACGCTCCGCAACCACAATTGGGTCAAGGACATGGGCGCGTCGATGTATTCAAACTGGCGTCGTCGACTAGCTTTCGGACGCAGAGTTCGTGATTCGGATGGACCGAATTCAACAGATTCAGCCTAACTGGGCGAATTCGCTAATTAATAGTGGAACTTTAGTTCTGCATCTCTATCTTTATTTTGTATCACATTCAAGCATATGTATGTAAAGGCGACAAAATAAAATGGAATATCAGTAAAACAAAATCTCAAACGCAAATTATGCAAAAGTATGCAAAAGTCAAGGATCATCACCGACCATATAAGGTATAAATATTCTTGATCAGTATCAACAAGCTAGTTGATTTAGTCGTGTCCGTCTGTCCGGCTGTCAGTCCGTCTGCATGAACACGCGGATCTAAGAAGCTATAAGAGCTAGCGACTTCATATTTGGAAGATAAGTTCTGGTAGCCCTTGGTCAGATCAAGTTTTGATTTTATCGATTAATCGTCCCGTGCCCGACTTCAGGTAAGCGTTTTTTGCTCATAGCTTTAAAGTTATAAGAGCTAGAGGCACCAAATTTGGTATGTACAAAGATGCAAACATATGAGTTAATATAGTACGTATACGTGGCTTTGCAAGGACTAGGCTCTGGGTATCTCCTAGTCGGACACTCCCGACTGGAGCACTCCTAGTGTTTCTGCTTTATTGTTTTTATACTCTTTTCGAAGAAAATAGTATATTAAGTTTGTGCTGAAGTTTGTAACGCATATAAGGAAGCGTCTGAGACCCCCAAAAGTTACTGCCAGAATGCTTAGAAAAACAAAACAAATTGATCTAGCCATGTCCGTCTGTCTGTCTGTATGTATGCAAACTAGTCCCTCAGTTTTTGAGCTATCGCGATGCAACTTTGCACAGACACTTATTATGCAAGGGGACAGCACACTGGTCGGTGCCGACCGGATCGGACCACTATATCTTATATACAACTCGAAGCCGGTTTTGGCTATAAATCCGATGTTTTCAAAGCAATTGCTTTCAATTTCCTTGTACACTTGAACATCCTTATTACTCATCCATGGGTAAAATTGCAAAACGATTGAGTCATAAATAGCGAAGATATGCGTCATTAAATATTTTGAAAAACAAGTGCATATGAGCAAGCAAACCCAAGCGCAAGAAAGCTTTTGACAGTCTGCTCTTCAAGCGATTTTGTCATCGATCATCAAAACTGCTTGTGGCGTAAGGGTTTAAGTGACGCCCTAGCAAACGAAAGGTCCCGAGTTCGAGTCTCAGCGGCGACTGGTCATTTATTTTCACTTTTTTCTTATTCTTCTTTTCAAATATAAAATAACTGTAATCAAATTCATTTGCTACCAATGTCTTAGAACAAAAACTATACAACGCGAAAAAAACGATCAGATAATCGAGTTTGTCAGCGCATTTCAAAACTGCTTGGTGTAAGTATTTGACAAACGCGAGCTGCAGGAAAACAAAACAAGTTAGCTTTTGACAGACTGCTCTTCAAGGGATTTTGTCATCGATCGATAAAGTGGCGCCCTGGCAAGCGAAAGGTACTGGTTCGATTCCAGATTTAAACTCATATGATACCAATTCTTGGAGCAAAAAAATAAATGCCACGCGATAAAACGATTTTTTACTACTTTTGAAATTTCAGTGGTGCAGTTGGCAGAGTGAAGATGCCTAAAGGTTCGAAAAGAGTATAGAATCTTCGGCACGCCGAAGATAATCCTTTCCCACTTGTTATACTCTTTTCGAAGAAAATAGTATATTAAGTTTGTCCTGAAGTTTGTAACGCATAGAAGGAAGCGTCGGAGACCCCCAAAAGTTACTGCCAGTATGCTTAGAATGACAATACAAATTGATCTAGCCATGTCCGTCTGTCTGTCTGTCTGTCTGTCTGTCTGTCTGTATGTATGCAAACTAGTCCCTCAGTTTTTGAGCTATCGTGATCAAACTTAGCACAGACACATATTATTCCAGGGGACAGCACATTGGTCGGAGCCGGCCGGATCGGATCACTATATCTTATAGCTGCTATACAACTGGCAATAAATTAAATATTCTTAGAACAAACAAGTAAGAGTGCTCTAGTCGGGAGTGCCCGACTACGAGATACCCTGAACCCAGTCCTTACAATCATTCGTACTACTCTAAACTCACACATGCTGCAGTACAAGCAGTACAAGCAGTGCCAGCGGTTTAAGCAGTTAGCTTGCTCTTTCGCTGAGCCCCACACAATGGAAAGTTAAATCTTAAATAACTTCTGTGTTTATTGTCCGATCATATTGAAATTTTTGGGGCAAACAATTGTCGATAATATGTGTTACCAAACCAAATTGCAAGGTCGTACCTTCAAAAATGGGTTTTTTTAACTTTTGGGGGGTTTGGGGGTGGTATCCAAAAAGTGAAATATTTGTTACATGTGTATGCTATTCGAGATTATACATGTCAAATTAGGGGCCTCTAGCTCTTATAACTTGTAAGTTATATCCAAAAAACGCTGGTCTGAAATCGAAATTTATCGATAACTTTTGAACGGGACGAGCTATCGATAAATTTTAATAAACTTGATCTGTCCCGGGATTAGGAGAACTAATGTTCCAAATATGAAGTCTCTAGCTCTTGTAGTCTCTGATATCTCGGTGTTCATACAGACGGACAGACGGACAGACAGACGGACATGGCTAGATCGACTCGGCTGTTGATACTGATCAATAATATATATACTTTATATGGTCGGAGATGCTTCCTTATGCCTGTTACATACATTTGCACAAAACCATTATACCCTTTTTACCCATTTTTAATGGGTTCAGGGTATAATAAAAAGCAATAAAAAACCCAATTTTGTTCGTTAGTTTATAATAAAACATAGATTTTTTGGTTTAGCGTTGATATAACTATATTTATACATATAATACATATATACCATATAAACTGGTATTGAGCTGCATGGGAACATTCATATAAAGTTATTGGCAGTCACGCTCGAACGATATCTATCGATAGCTACGGATATGAATCGAGCAGTTGTTGAATTCTAAATTAGATTTTCGAGCTTAACATGTTGGCGCGAATCTCATCGCGTCGCTCGATCAGATCCTGGAGCTGGACGTACGCACGCTCTAAAGTAGCCTGGTCAACGTAGTCCGATGCCAACTTGACGCCCGCCTTGTGCACTGCCTGCACCGCAGTGTCGATTTCCTCGGACGTGCCCTTCAAATCGAAGAACCAGAGGCCGTTGCGGGGCATCGGGCTTTCCGTCGGTTTGTCGGACTCCAGTTTCTCCACCTGGCTTACTTCGCCTTCATCAGACAAGTATTGCTCCTGCTCGGGATCATAATTATCCGCCTCTTCAGCCTCTTCAGTCTCCTCCTCCTCCGTTTCTTCATTTTCTTCTCCTCCACTTCTACCTCTTCTTCCACCTCCTCTTCTACTTCTTCCTCTTCCTCTTCTACTTCCTCATCTTCTACTTCATCTTCTTCTACCTTCTCTTCTTCTACCTCCTCTTCTTCTACCTCCTCTTCTTCTACCTCCTCTTCTTCTACCTCCTCTTCTTCTAACTCCTCTTCTTCTAACTCCTCTTCTTCCTCTTTTTCATCCATTTCTTCTTCCTCCACTTGTTCCTCCTCCTTCACACTCTCCCCACACTTTGAGCCCACATTAATTGTAATGCGTTTTGAACCATAAAGCTGCTTCAGCTCTTGCACAGTCCTTTTTGGGGCCTCATTCGCCTCCTCCCTTTCGCCATCGTCGTCTTCGCCATCATCCTCTTCCTCCTCCGGCATTGCCATGTAGTTCGAATTGGGACCGGCCAGTATTCTGCAGGCGTGCAGCTCTCTGCCCGGCTGGCGACGATAGCCAACGAACAGCGGCGGCGTCATGCCCTTGAAGCGGGCCGGCAGCAGTCCCTTTGGATAGCATTTAAGGGCCAGGACGCCGGTGCCAAAAACGCCGCCAGCATTGCAGCCCACGGGCAGCAGCTTGGCCGGCAGATACGTGATCCTGTTGAGTGGTGCGTGGCGTGGAAACATCGACGCTGGGATCGGGAACACCAGGCACATATCCTCCTTCAGCTGGAGCGCCAACTCGGCATCGTGGCGCTGCTGCTGCGCATTGAGCGTGCAAATCACGACGCGATTCATTTCGATGAAAGTGCCCTTTGGCAGGTATCTTATGTCCAGCTTCCTGAGATTTGGCAAATAGCGTGGATCATTGTTGAAAACGTAGTCGGGCATCGTATTGCGTTCTCTTTTTCCTGCTGCAGAATAAAACAGAAACAGAATAAGAAAATCAGCCTGCAAATGACTGTGAATGTGTGTGTGCATATGTGTGTATATGTGTGTGTATGTGTGTGTATGTGTGTGCGTATAAAGTTAACTTGCCGTGCTTGCTATAGTGCGTAGCCGTGATTGCTGATACGTCCTTCACTTCTTGCACTCTTCCGTTTTCATTCAATTGGACTTGCAGTTATAGAGATAAAATGGCCACTGCTTTAATGCTCCACTTTACTTTCCACACAGCAAATGCTTTTTCGTCTGACTTTTCACTTTTCACGCTCGACTTTTGCCGTTCGAGTGCCAGAGGTGCCAGTAGATTCGAGTATTTCGAATTTGTAGCCAACTGGCCAGAGTTACTTTCGATAGACACACCTTGCATTGCACAACCTTTCATTTGGCAACAAAATTCGTGTGCGGCAACAAATTCAGCAACGCAAACCCATTGAATTAACGAACTAGCTAGTTTAGCAATATTAGCGCATAAAGGACAAAAGAGAAATGGAACTGCAGCGATCTGGCAGCACTGTTACAACAAAGTTTCTTGCACATGCGCGCCCTCCAACGGACAGTCAAACTATTACTGGCTTCGGTCAGAGCATTGCAGCAGCGGCAGCGGCAGCGGCAGCGCAGTCGCCGCCGATACGACGAAAGGCGTCGAGACAAAAGCCGAACAAAAGCAAATGCAAACTAGCGACGCCATTGGAGCTGGTCGTTGTCGGGCATCGGTTGGACATTCTGCGACCCATGTTTGCGTCGGCGCAGTCTCCGACTGCGGCGAAAGCGAAATGCGTGGGGCAAGCACCGTTGGGCGGGCGTGGGCAAGGGAAAGCAGTGCACGCAAGTGCAAGCAGTCTAGAGTGTGGCGAATTCGTTTACATCTACGAATCGTATCCATTGCAATTGCTGCCACACACACAACTGTGCGCAGACAACGAGTCGCCGGAAATGGACTTGCAGTCGTTGCCAATGGCTCAGCAAGTGCTCGATGCTCGTTTCCTAGCTGAACTCATCGACCAGCTGCTAATTTGCGATGAATAAGTGACTTATAGTTCAATGACTAAGTACGTGATCACAATAACTGTAACAATAAATTTATATATAATATTAGACCATTTGAAATGTGTACTTTCAACATACAGTGCTCACAAAAAGAAATAAGTTGTAAGTTGGCTATCTTGTTTCAGGCCAAGTAATGTATTTCTCGGCCCGAAAAAGTATTCTAAAATTGTATGACCTCTTCGAAAGGAAATGCATTTCAAATCAGGATGTAATATTCCATAGCACAAATTAAAAATGTATAACTTTAATATGCAATTTGCACTTGGAATGTTTAGTTTTCTTAATAAATGGCTTCGGAAACTACTGGAAAATTGTAATTGATGTATAAGTGAACAATGCTATGGGTTATTTGAAAATGAATGGTCCAGCTCAATGTCGTATTGTGATAGGAATCAATATATTTGATATCATAAAGAATATGCACATGTTTCGCATTGTACTTTCAAATTGTTTACATTTATTTGCTTGCTCATCTTAAAAAAATTCGACCATAAAAACAAACGATTTCATTTAGTTGTAGCTAAAACTATAAAATGGATTGGTTGTGGATTGTGTGTGTGTCTTTGTGTGTGTGTGTCTTTGTGTGTATCTTTGTTTTAGTGTGGGCCTTGTTTTTGGGGTACATGGATAGTGGAATGGAGGACTGGTAGGGATCGGGGGGAAGGGTCAAACTTATTCATGAATATCGCGTAAATGTTTATATATATATATGTATATATATATATTTTTATATATCGATGTTAGAACCGTAAAAATATATATAGCTCTATGTATAATATATATATATAAATATACATATATGTATATGTATGTACATGGCGGTTGTTTAGCGAGGGGTGCAAGTGCTAATTGTAGGTGTGTGTGTTACGGTGTGTGTGTGCGTGTGTGTGTGTGTGTGATTAGCTAATGCTAAGCCTAAGTATGATGTACACTTATATTACTAAACGATAACGATTTCATTGTCATTATGAAACTATATAGTTAATGGTGATTTGCTTGCGGCAGGCAATGCAATGCGATTATCCATTTCCAGTGCCACATCCTGATCCTGCGCCTGCTCCTGCTCCTTGTTGCCAGCCATTCAACTATGAACTGGAAATATCGTTGACAGACGCCGCCTTTCACATTTATAGCTAGTTTTTGGTATCGTTATTTGTCATATTCCCTTGGTTATTCTGCTGATCCTGTTTCCCTTGCCCCTCCACCACCACCATCTCCTTGGCCACATCGTTCTCCTCCCTGGCCGTCTGTGTCGTAGCCTCGGTCATAGCGGCAACTGCGGTGCCACGCAACGTAACGGTGCTGTCCCGCTGCAAGGACTTGGACTTGGCGTGACCTTTCTCCTTTAGATCCTTGTCGCTCCGCTCGCCAAGTGTCGGCTCCGCCTTGCTGAAGGACACTGCAGCCAGATGCGCCTGGCTGGGCGTCGGCGTCAGCGCATTCCGTTTGTTTGGCGTCGGCGGCGTCGATTGCGTCGCCTTGTCCACTTTGCGCTCCAGCTCCAGGTCAATCTCCACGTCGGAGTCCATTTCAGTCTCTGAGAAGGATAGCGAGTTGCCCGCTCGTGGCACCTGTATGCGACGTCGATCCTGCAAATGGCAATTGTAATGGGAATCGATTAAATGAGTGCACCGACTGCCAGATACCCTACACACACACCATTCCTGGTTATCCCGTCGAATTTTAGGGAATGCGTGTTTCAAGAAATACATTATTTTCTAGTTTCCAATTCAAGAAGCAGCCTCGAATCGAAAACTTCGTATTTGTAAGGATTCGCATGCTTAATACACTCATTGGGGCATATTTACCGTATTGAGCGTGCTTGGCTCCGAGATGTAGCCATCAAAGTCCTCGTCCTCGCTGAATATGTCCGCCGTGTGCAGGGCATACGTCTCCGGCAGCTTGCAGACGATCTGCGCCAGATCTATGAAGGTGTATTCGTTGAGGGAGGCGTGATTGCCACGCTTCGGCGGCTCCTTGTTGAACCACTGATTGAAGCGACCCAAGCGGCCAGCCTTGGCCATCGTGTCGAAGTAGTTCTTGCCAAAGACGTAGCCCACATCTCGTATCTCATCGAAGCTGCCAAACGCGAGTGTCTTATACTTATCTATGGGCGGTCGAATATACTCGCAATAGTCCGAGTTTTTCACTTCCTGCAAAAAAAACAATGAAATTAAACAGTTTTCACCTCGTACAAGCAAAATTAAGAGGCTATTTATACCCTGAACCCATTCAAAATGGGTAAAAATAATGGTTTTGTGCAAAAGTATGTAACAGGCATAAGGAAGCATATCCGACCATATAAAGTATCTATATTCTTGATCAGTATCAACAGCCGAGTCGATCTAGACATGTCCGTCCGTCCGTCCGTCCGTCTGTCTGTCTGTCTGTCTGTCTGTATGTATGAACACGCGGATATCAGAGACTACAAAAGCGAGCGACTTCATATTTGGAATATAAGTTCTCGTAGTCTTGGGACAGATTAAGTTTATTTCAATCTATCGATAACTCATCCCGTTCAAAAGTTATCGATAAATTTCGTTTTCAGACCAGCGTTCTTGGACCATATAATAGCTAGAGGCCCCGAATTTGGCATGTATAATCTCGAATATCATGCACATGTTACAAATATTTAACTTTTTTGATACCACCCCCGAATCCGCCTATATGTTCAAAAAAACGCATTTTGGAAGATATGACCTTGCAATTTGGTTTGGTCACACATTTTACAGCCAATTTTGTGTCCCCTCAGAAAGATCGGACAATAAACACAGAAGTTACTTAAGATTTTAGAGCAAGCTAACTGCTTAAGCCGCTTGCACTGCTTGTACTGCAGCATATGTGTGTTTGTATGTAAACACCTGATAGATTAGTGCGAATTTTTGTAAGGACTGGGTTCAGGGTATCTCGTAGCCGGGCACTCCCGACTAGAGCACTCTTACTTGCATTTGTGCTGGCCTAATGCAACTCACCTCCAGCTGGCGCACACAGGAGACGTAGGCGAGACGCGACTGAATGTCCGGCAGATCGGGCACTTTGACGGGCGATGTGAAGGGATTCCATTTCTTGTAGAGCAGCCACCAGCCGCTCAGGTCATCGCCATAGTTGGTCAGATCCGTGTCATCCTGTGAGCCCACATCGATGGCAATTATGTGCGCGGCGCCCAAATTGTGCATAACATCAGCTAAGTGGTTTTGCGTTATCGGAACGTAAAGTGTTTACATGGAAATGTTAGCGAATTGAAGGCAGTCAAATATTGTTGATTGTTCAAATGTTAAGCAAAGTGTCCAGTTGAGCAGAGTGTTGGATTCTGTTACTGTTACTGTTACTGTTACTGTAAATGTTACCTGGCACATTGTTCGTATAGCATCCATCGAGCAGCAGATGACCGTCACGATAGTCACAGAAGGGGGGAAAGACGCCGGCAATGGACATGCTGGCGCGACAATAGCGCCACAGATGACCTGAACAAACGGTATCTCAACCGCACGCAAAGAGGACAAGACGCACAGTCATATATATATGTGTGTGTGTGTGTGTGTGTGTGTGTGGACGTGGACAGTGTGTGAGTAGCATAAATGCACGCCATTTCATGTGCATATGCATGTTTATATATGTGTGTGTGTGTGTGTGTGTGGGAGGGCGGAGGGGGGAGTAAAGAGAAAGAGAGAGAGAGAGAATACACAATTTTATTGCCGTTGCGTGTGTGTGTGCATGTGTGAGTGTGGGGCTTATGCAGTTTTATACTTTTGTGCTAGGCTACAATCAAGATTCATGTTAAGCTTTAGATTTTACTGAAGAAGTACATTCATATAATAATAATAATAATATTACATACAGATACAAAATACGCAACTCAAAAATGTAACAGCAACTAATTGTGTCTGTTTAATAGACATATGTATGTATTTATGTATGAATATGTACATATGTATGTGAAACGAATATAATACACAAGTTGTAAAAAAGAGCAAGAAAAATATATAGTAGAACCAGTGTGCTCTGTCTTTGTACGTGTATAAGTATGTGTTGTGTATATGTACATACATATGTATGTATGTATATGCATGAGTATGTGAGTTGGTGAGGAACGAAAGCAAGAAGGTGGCTAATTGGAATCCGAGCCACCGATCGCTTAATTTCAACACCGCGTGTGACAAAGAGAGAAAGAGAGGGAGAGAGAGAGAATAGACATGTTTGGTGGGGGCGGGGTACGCTGCTGCTAGTGGAGAAGGATTGGAAAAGGCGAACAAGTGTGCAAATGGCAATTAACAGTACAGTTACAGTAACAGTCATTGAGAGAAATTATCCAACACTCTGGGCTCTCTAAATTGAAAATTGAGATTGAGAGAAAAGATTAACGGCATAGTCATAATACGTTAATCGTATTGCATATTTAAATTTGTTTGGTTTTTTTTAGTTGCTAGTTGCTAGTTGCTAATTACCTGGCAAATTATTTACATAGCCGCCATCCAGCAGTAGATGTCCATCTAGTGGATCGCATAGTGGCGGCATATAGCCGCTGAGTGACATTGAGGAGCGCACATAGCGCCACAGAGATCCTGCGACAGTTTAATTTTTCAAGTGAGCGAGCATGTTTGTGTTTTTATATGTGTGAAAGTGTGTGTGTGTGTGTGTGTGTGGGAAGAGAGAAATAGAGAGAGAGAGAGAGAGAGAAACAACTTTGAGTTTGAGCAGTGTGTTAGCGAGCGCGAGCACAGCCGCTCGTTAATTAGGATTTGTTGTTGTTTTGCAGCAGCAGCAGCAGCAGGTTAGTTTCTAGCTAAGACACAAACACGCATCAGACAAACATACAGACACACATACATACATTTGTATGTGAGCTACAACTTATTTGACAGTAGACTTTGGAGAACAATAATTTTGAACACAATTATGGCGCCAGAATAGAATTGGCACAGCTGAAACCAGGAAACACACAACGAAAATACTTTTGGGCTTGGAGCTGGCTGATAAGGTATGTATGTATGTAGTTGAGCTGCCGCCAGATGGCGCCACGCAAGGAGCAAATGTGCGTGGGCGTCCTCTCTTAAATGCGCCTACGAATGTATGAGTGTTTATTTGCCGTGTACGTGTACAAGTGTGCGTGTGTGTGTGTGTGTGTGTGTGTGTGTGTGTACGTGCGTGTTTGTGTTTGTCCTACAAGCTACGGAACAGGATCAAACACCAAGCCAATAATAATAATACTTTAAGTAAATCAAAAAGAAAAGCATTAAGCACAAAACATAAAAGATAAGCACAAGGCGCAACACAAGAGAAAGCAAATTAAACTAAAGCGAATGCACGAATTCAAAACGAGCAGCTAAATGAGTAAGTGAGATAGCAGCAGCAGCGGCAGCAGCGACAGCAACAACCGGCACTCACCGTTGGTGTGAATGCGATGACAGCTGGCGGTTATATCGGTGGTGAGCGTAAAATACGGTATCCACAGATCCTCGATGGTCACATCGCCAAAGGTGTCGTGTATGGTCTTGTTGAACTCGCGCCCGGAGAACATCGACGTTATGGGGTACGTGAGGTCCAGCAGTTGAAGGAACCATTTCGTCATTTTCTAAAAAAAACAACAAATTAGGAGAAAAGTATATGTGAATAATTGCGAATAAAAATGAATTATAAATACAAGAAAGTCTTGGAGCTAAGCTATGATATTGCTTTCTGGTTGAACATAATGTTAAAGATATCTAATATACACATGCATATGCAGTTTCAGTTAAATCCTAATTCAAAAATGAAGCAAGGAAAGTATATTACATATTTGATATCTGTTAAATATAACTGTCATGTGCGTTGCATTGAAAAGTGCACTTATTAAACAAATACTGTAGTACTATATATGATAAGTTTGTGCAAATTTGTTGAAGTTTTTAGAGCAATGCTAACATATGTTAAAGTTTACATATGTTAAAGTTTACATATGTTAAAGCTTACATATGTTAAAGTTTACATACTTTCGACCATTCGCGCGCCTTCTGTGTGACGGTGGTAATGTTGCGCTCCGAACACCAGAGGGCGCCCATCAGGGCACCAATGCTGACACCGCCAACCATATCAATAGGTATGCCCGCCTCCTGTATGGCCTTGAGCATGCCAATGTGGGCGGCACCGCGGGCACCGCCGCCACCAAGCACCAGGCCAATAGAGTTGCCCGTTAGCCAGCGGGCGAGGCGAGAGAAATCGGAATGCATATTGGGCTCGGAGAGCAGGACGCGACTGTAGAGATCGTTCTAGACGATGAAACAGATGCGATTAGATGACAACTTTAAGAGAGTTAGTTTCACTACTCACAATGCGATATTGGCTCTTGCGGGTGAAGATCCGCTTGACGCAGAGCACATGATGATGCTTGGTTACCCAGGGACGCGCATTGAGCCAGCTGAGCGTGTTGGATGGCTTCGCGTTCGTCGTCTCCGGATAGAGCAGCACCAGCTCCTTCTGTGTGCGCATCGCCAGCTTGTCGATCTCACGCTCGAATTTGCCAACCAAATGCGAACGCTCGCCGAGACCGACTATCAACACCACGTCCGCCTGTCGCATGCAGCGCTGTGTCCACGGACTCAGCGAGCTATCGCACTGGTACAGCGTGATTATGTTGCGATCCTCCTGCTGGGCCAGCCATGACGTCAGGCGGTACTCGTTGGCAGCCTCAAATATGTTGATGCCCAGCTGTTTGCGGACCACCTCCGATGTCAGACGCAGCACAGGACCTGTGAACGAACACAAGAGAAGTGAAAGCAGTTGACAGTTTAACTTATAACTATAATGTAGGGTAATAATGCATTTCAAACAAGTGGCAAAGGATAATCTTCGGCGTGCCGAAGATTTTATACTCTTTTCGAACATTTAGACAATTTTCACTCTGCCAACTGCAGCACTTTCATTAGCTGTAAAAATTGCTATCATATGAATTTAAATTTTCTATTGAAATATTAAACAGCTATAAGATATAGTGGTCCGATCTGGCTGACTCCGATCAATGTGATGTATGTTTGAATAATAAGTATCTGTGCAAAGCTTCATCGCGATAGCTTTGAAAACACGGGATTTATGGCCAAAACCGACTGCCAGTTGTATGCCAGCTATAAGATATAGTGGTCCGATCCGGCCGTTTCCGACCAATGTGTTGTCTCTTTGAATAATAAGTTTCTGTGCAAAGTTTTATCACGATAGCTCAAAAACTGAGGGACTAGTTTGCATACATACAGACAGACAGACAGACGGACATGGCTAGATCAATTTGTATTGTCATTCTAAGCATACTGGCAGTAACTTTTGGGGGTCTCCGACGCTTCCTTCTATGCGTTACAAACTTAATATACTATTTTCATCGAAAAGAGTATAAAAATGATTATTTCAATTGCTAGACAAGTGTAATCGCAAAAGATCCTGTGACAATAGCCTGCTTACCAATGGCACAAAGCGAGTGATATAGCTCGTAGGTGAAGGGCGTGAGGGGCACATCGTCCGTGATGGGCACGAGGGCGACCGTCGAGTATTTGTGCGTGACGGGATTGGCCTCGACCGGCGCTCCGTAGGCGTTGCCGCTGCGCGTCTGCATCGAGCCGAGGAAGCGATGACTCAGGAAGCTGATCAGCCGCGTGACGACAATCGGATAGCGCAGCTTGATCGCATTGAAGAGGCCCTCGGGCAGCTTGGCCAGCTCGGAGTCGCGCACAGCCATCACTGTGGTGGTGCGCGACGTCTCTGTGATCATCTCAACGATGCCCACCAGATCGCCCTTGCCGTACTCGCCGACAATCTCCTTCTTGCCGCCGGGATGTGTGATCACGGAACGCATGCGTCCGCTCAGCACAATGTAGGTGCTGTCACTGCTCTCGTCCTGACGATAGACGGCGCGGCCCGACTCCAGGAATATCCAGTCCAGCGCATAGTCGCACTGACGCACCAGCGGCGACAGACGACGCACCACACCATTGCCCAGATCCAAGACGATGCGGGGACGCTGACGCATTATCCTGCAAGTAGGAAATCAAATCATATAATCGGACAGGCCATATTCGAGTTTGATGCAGGGAGGATTACTCACTGGTAGATGGCGGCACGGCGAATGAAGGCGACGCGACTGCTGCTCCGCGCCCGGATTGTGTAGGCACTGGCCTCGCCGGTGAGCATCGCCAATCCGCCGACTATCTCGCCGGGATGCACAAAATGGATGAGCATATCGTTCTTACTGTCCTGCTTGGCGGCACGCGTCGCATCCGCATTGCTCTGATAGACGGCCAGCGTACCGGTCATCACGAACCACACGCACACATCGTCGGCATTGCCCTCCGTGATGAGGGTGACATTCGGCTCCAGTTCGCGCACCTCGACAAATGGCTCTATAATGTGCGCATCGTCCTCGCTGAGGCCGAGCTCCCGGCGCAGACTCTCCACGGCCGACGACTGCACGAGGCGCTGATCAATCCAGCTGTTGGTCGCATTGGGACTGGCATTCGGATTGGGATTGGGATTCGCACTCGCTGCCGGCGATTCACCGCTGATCGCATGCGTTGTGGAGCTGCGTCGCTGAGCTGTTGCCGCTGCTGCTGCTGCTGCTGCCGGATTGAAGGAGACGGCGCTCGACTGCTGCTGCTGATGATGGTAGAGGTCAATGTAGGGCGCATCGCCGTGCACCTCGGCAAAGAGCAGCGTGTTCGCATTGGGATTCGGGTCCGGATCGGACAGTGTGTGCTCCTCGCGCGACAGCCGCGAGATCGGCGACGTGGGCGACGCACGCGGCACCATCGGTCGCGATGCCTGCGATGCCTGGGAGATCACTGCGCCGGCGACGGCTCCGACCGCTGTCGGCTGGGTGCTGCTGCCCTTGTTGCGCATGTGATTCTGCACGAGCTCCGCATTGAGGCCCAGATAGTTGCGCAGCGCCGTGAAGAGCACGCGCTGCAGTCGTATCATAATCACCTGGATCACGCGTATCATCACATCCGGATTCTCCTCGAACACCTCCTCGAAGGCCTGCAAGAAGTCATAATGATGCAATTTAATTACGATATTGATTGTAGGGTTAGTATTTGTGCCAGTGTTGCCAATTGCCCCAAATTGCTTGGGCTTCGTTGTTAATAAAATACGAATTTAGAACAATTTGAATTATTTGCGAATTAGAATCAGTTCCGTAACGGGATTTTAAAAGGTTTTTATAGTTTATAGCTTTGCTTTGCATAAACTTATTATAAACTAGACTAAACCAATTCAGACGATAAATGATAGATGAGAAAACGGGCTTTGGAAAAGAAAAGCTATTTTTGCTATTGGCGTCTTTTGGTCACTTGGTACGCTGGTAGGCTGGTCAGTTGGCAAGAGTCACCTGCATGGGCAGCCGAATGACGACCGACTTCTCGATGGCCTTGGCCGTGACGGTCTTGTAGTAGCTGGAGTTGCCCGACAGCACATCGATGAAGCTGAGCAGTGACGTCACGGACTCGCCCTTGCGCACCGTCTTCAGGGAGAGGGTGCTGCCATCGGCATTGCAAATGTAGACATTGATCATGCCCGACTGGACAATGTAGACGCTGTCGTCGGGATCGGTGATCTTGAACAGATAGTCGCCGGGCATCAGCTGCAGCAGCTGGGTGTGCTTGCACAGCTTGAGGAAGATGGGCTTCTCGAAGTGACCGAATATGCGTATGCTCTGCAGCATGTAGAGCGCATCCGGCGGCACGCGGTCGCTGCCCTCGCTCGTCTCCTCCAGATACTCGGCGGGCGGCTCCACCGTCTTCATTTCCAGCGGCCGATTCTCGCGCTGCAGCTGGAGGATGCGACGGGCGAAGCGCATCACCGCCCGCCGCTTGTAGCCCTTGCCGCTGCTGTACATCTGCCCGCTGACGTTCTTCATTTTGCGCAGCATCCGGCGGCCATAGAAGAGCATCTTGTCGCGCTTCCGGAAGCGCAATCCACGATGATCGCCGCCGGACGCCGACGTGACGGCGCTCAGCGACCGGGCGATCTCGTCCCGCAAACGGAGGCGCGCCAACCGCTTGAAGTACAGGAACCAGGCGATGAACAGCACTCCGATGACAAAGAGAGCGCCATAGAAGTACACCTGCAATCGAATATCGATAACCATCATTGAGTGTGAAACGTTTGACTTAAAGATATATAAGATTATTAATCTTAAGCTATCCGAGGCGAGCAATTTTTCGTTCATGCCGCGCACATTCATTGTCTATATACATATTTCTGTCACGTCACGTAAACAAAGCACTCCGATGACAAAGAGAGCGCCATAAAAGTACACCTGCAATCGCATATGGATTACCATAATTGAGTGTGAAACGTTTGATTTAAAGATAATATTAATGACTGGTTATCCGAGGCGAGTGGTTTTTCATTCAGTTCCCGCTAAATCCTGATCTACATTTTTCTGTCACGTCACGTAAATTCACGGCCTCTTTTTGATTATTCACGCTACTTAATATAGCAAGTCCAAAAGTCCATTAACATATAGATATATATATATATATATATATATATATAATTGTAGTGATTGGACTTTTTTACGCCCGTTCACGGCATTTTCAAACCCTTTTTTAACGAGCTAACTTTTTGCTGCAAGCTTTTGATAAAGCTGCAAACTCATTCCCCAGTTATATATTATATTATATAATTAATTGTATCGTATGTATGTGAAATTGGTTTTCTTTTAAGTTTATTTCCCAAAAAGTATATGTACAGCTAGCAAACCAATTTTGAGCTTAGTGAAAAACCAAGTCGTAGCACAGCTGAAGCTTGATATCGAAGTAGCCAATTAAAGCAAAAGTAGAAACACTCTCGTAAACTTTGATTTTTGTAATGGGCTGAAATCGACACAGCTGCTGCTACTGATTAGGCATACATACAGTGAATCACTAAAGTATTCATTGCTAAGCATATGGAGCATAAACCCAAGTATTTCACCATCTTAGCAACTACTTTTGTATATTTTTTTCACTGCATTCGTAGAATGATGTTTACGAAAGACAATGCAAAAGAAACAAGTAAGAGTGCTCTAGTCGGGAGTGCCCGACTACGAGATACCCTGAACCCAGTCCTTACAATCATTCGTACTGCTCTAAACACACACATGCTGCAGTACAAGCAGTGCAAGCGGTTTAAGCAGTTAGCTTGCTTTTCGCTGAGCCCCACACCAATGGAAAGTTAAATCTTAAATAACTTCTGTGTTTATTGTCCGATCTTATTGAAATTTTTGGGGCAAGTAATTGTCGATAATATGTGTTTCTTTAATTTTGTTTGCACTAATTAATTAGTGCAATTTGCCCACCAAAATTTTTGTATTGGCTTATGTCTTTTTTTTTGCACATTTTTTGCACATTTTTTATATTTTTATATGACTCCAGGAATTGCTTTTAGTTTATTGATTTTTATTTTTATTTGTTTAATTTGTTTTAATTGCACAAATTAGCAGCTTTTTGTACAATTATTATTCACTTCCGAAATAAATGACACCATTTTTAATTTCTTTTTCTTTTCATTTCATTTTTTTTTATTGTTGTTGGTTTATTGTTGATTGATGATGCATTATATTATATTAAATGTTAATATGTTAATATGTGGCAATACAATAACGACCAGAATGCGGCAAAGCGTCAGCGCAAAAAGGATGACGACGATGCCGCCATGGCCGAATTAATGGAATTTTTTGCGGCCGAAAAACGTAAAACGGACAGACAAAATGTAAAAAAGAGCGAACAACAGAAGTGGCATCTTGTTAGGAGCGCCAAGGTACCGACACTATTCTTGCCGAAGATCGACTCGATCCAGCCATTCTTGGATCGGATCAATGGCATTAATGGTGTCGGAGCCAACAGTTACAGCACCAAGTGCACTAAAGATGGTGCACTTAGGCTGCAATGTAAAGATATGACGACCTACAACCTGATAGCGACGGAATTAAAAGGAAACAATACGGAACTGTATACGCATCAAATGCGTAAGGACCGCGGCTTCCGTATTGTCATCCGGCACCTTCACGCATCGACTCCAACCGAATGGATAAGCCAAGAATTGGCAAAGGAGGCCCTGACGACACGTTTCATACGCGTTATGAAACACCGCTATAGCGGCAGGGCCCTTAATCTATTCGAGGTGGAGCTAGAGCCAACTACTGATGGAACAAATGAGTCCAGCCTGCATATCAAAAAGCTGGGCAACCAGGACATAACAATTGAGCGACAAAGGAGGCGTATAGACCCAGTACAGTGTCACAGATGCCAGGCATTTGGACACTCCAAAAACTATTGCAGAAGGCAATTTGTCTGCTTAAAATGTGCGGGGGGGCACGCAACAACAATGTGCACCAAGGCTAGGAACACACCAGCCCGATGTGCCAATTGCCTTGGAGAGCACATTGCTAGCTACAAGGGATGTCGGGCCTTCAAAGATGCCCAATCAAAAATGGCAATCAACAAAGCAAGGGCGGATTTACATACAATTGTGAATTCGTCAGGATTTGCAAATACAATCAAATTGCCAAATATTATGGAGAAGCAGCAGCAGCAGCAGCAGCAGCAGCAGAAGCAGAAGCAGCAGCAGAAGCAGAAGCAGCAGCAGCAGCAGCAGCAGCAGCAGCAGCAGCATCCTAAACAGCCAGTCCAGCCAGGCCAGCTAAAACAGCAGCCAGTTATCCAGTCTAAGCAGCAGCAGCAGCAGCAGCAGCAGACAACAAAAACAGCCATACATGCCAAAACAGCAACAAAATCCGCCAAAACAAAAACAACAAAAACAAAAACAACATAAGAAGCAGCAGAATACGCCGAACAAGGTCATCAGCAGCAACAACAAAAAGCCACAACAGCAGCTTTATAGCCAGATAGCTAAAAGCGGCCATATAGCCAATTCACCCAAGCCAGCTAAGCATGCAGGCCCTGCAAGCAGCCACTTGCACGACCTCCAGGCAAAGCTGGTGGATGAGCAGAAACGGCAGCAGCAACAACAAGACGGTCTGTCAGAGAACCATGTTATGAAGATGATCGGTCAACAGACCAGGATAATAAATGATCTGGTCAATAGACTAGACATGTTATCACAACTTGTCCTTGCTTTAACCTCAAGCCGGACAGCCTATGCCAGTGACAATTGCCAGTCCATTGAACAGGGAGCAATGATTGCACTGGCACTTAGCAAACTAGCCACAGCCAATGATCTATTAATCAATGAATAATAGACCCAACAGTATCAACCGCACTAACAACACTCACCAGCAGCATCAGGATAGCAATTTCAAAATTGCCTATTGGAATGCAGCGGGTGTGGCCAATAAGATCAACGAATTGGAAGCCTTTATGCACCTATATGATATAGATGTCATGATGGTCACTGAGACGAAGATGAACCCTAATACCACAACAAGAACTGGCAGAGCTAAACTCAACAACATAAATGGCTACCACTGCATCCTGGCAGCCCAACCTGGCAATTACAGAAGTGGAGGGGTTGCGCTACTAATTAAATACAATATAAAACATATGGCGCTGCAACCTATAGCCAATAAATTCGTACAATGTGCTCCAGTAGCCATAGTACTTAGCCCATTGGAAACTATTATAATGGCACCCATTTACTGCCCACCCCAAATCAAATGGACGGAAGGACAAGTTAATATCATGATTAGCCACTTGCTTAGCCTCGGCATTAATACAGACACCGGTAACAACGATCAGCCCAGGCCTGGACTGATAGTATGCGGAGACTGGAATGCCAAAAACAGATGGTGGGGCAACATAAGAGCCTGTCAACGAGGCAAAGTCCTATTAGACTGCATCCACAACAACAATAAGCTAAATATACTCGCAACTGGCGGTTCCACACATTACCCCCATGACAGCAGAAAACGACCTAGTGCCATTGACTTTGCCATATACACTGGCATCCATGGTAATAGGCTGCGAACGCACTCTACTGCTGATCTGGATTCGGACCACCTGCCGATTCACATCACCATCAACCCAATTAGCCACATGCAGCAGCAGCAGCACCAACAACAACAGGAGCAGCAGAAGCAGCAACAGTGGCAACATCAACAAAGAAATCTTAGGCTTGTCATTAAAAAAGCCAATATTAGGCAGTTCCACAACCAGCTAAACAATTGCATGCTGCTAAATACAGAAATTAACAGTGGTATAGACATCGAGGATGCCGTAGACATATTTATCAACAAAATATACGACACTGCCAAAGCTATAGTATCAAAATCAAATACTAGATGCAACCAACACCAGGCATTACCGGCTTACATCCAACCCACTTCGGCCCCTATATGTCATTAAACCGGAACAACAGCTTCCAGCGCCAAATCAA